>JAQQPU010005703.1:13787-45918 GCA_029168905.1 Artemia sp. Kazakhstan ARC1039 | reverse complement strand
TACCTTGATTTTTTTTTATTGAAAGCAGGGATGCCAAAAAGTTATTTTTTAAAATTAAAGTGGAGACGGTATTCTATCAAGGTGGTATCCAGAGGGGGCGGTAGGGAGATATTATATTTAAATAATAGTATATCAAATTTATTTATTTTTTAAAGCAGGGATGCCAAAAAGTTAATTATTTTTTTTAATTTAAAATAGAGATGGTACCCCATCAAGGTGCATGGTATCCAGGGGGGAGGGGGGGGGGAAGTATTTTATTTAAATGATAATATCTTGAATTTTTTTATTGAAAGCAAGGATGCCAAAAAGTTAATTTTTTTTAACTTAAAGCAGAGACGGTATCCTATCAAGATGGTATCCAGAGGGGGGGGCATAGGGAGTTATTATATTTAAGTGATAGTATTTAGATTTTTTTTTTATTGAAAGCAGGGATGCTAAAAAGGTATTTTTTTTTAATTTAAAGCAGAGACGGTATCCTATCACGGTGGTGTCCAGAGGGGGGGGGGGGGGTAGGGAATTATTATATTCAAATAATAATATCTTGAATTTTCTTATTGAAAGCAGCCTCAGTCCACACAAAGTGGACAAGTTGATTTTTATTCATGACAATTATAGCCACATCCCGCAGTTAGAATAGACTTCCAAGTTTCACTGAAGGAATTTTTTTCGACCAGTTGACCCCTAGATTTTTTGTCCCTCCACACTATTTTGAGATATACCCTTTTTTACACATACTAATATTTGGACTTTCATTAGTACACCAGCTTACCCATCATGCGTTGCCACGATCTTAAAAGAAAGGAAATTCAATGAGAATACCCCTAATGAAAATTTCTAAACGTTCACTGTCTAAGTTAAAAGTTTTTAACGTCATAATGTTTTCATTTTAGTTTAATTATAATTGAGAAACATATTCGAATCATACAAGATTATGTTGAATTGCTATGCTTGCTCTTCGAAAAGATGTTCAATTTTCTGATATTGTCCATTATATAAATTCATGTAAGTTCGACCAAGCTAATTGGTTGAGACTGACACATTGATTGGAAATTAACTTCCGTTTTCCCTCCAGTACTAAGGTGGGTCATCCACATTTCGTCATTGGGAACTGATGCTTGATTATTTTTTAAGGTGAAATTTTAAGTTATCCTATTCAAAATGATTATAAATGATTGTGGAAAAAATTGGTAGGACAGGTTGATGTGTTTTTGTGTTTTACATATATTTCTGCTTACAATTGTATGTTCTTTTGTGTAATGTAAATATTGTTTCATGTTTTATGTATGGTATATTTCGACAGTTGGATAATGTTTTGAAATATGAATCAACACATGTAAATTAAAGAAGGAAGAAGCCAAGCAAAAATACTCCGTACAACATATTTGTCCAACCCCTATGATAATTTCGTGAGTTATACTTGATGTATTTTTTTTTTTTAATTGTTATTAAAAACCCGTTTTTAATACAAGGAAGGCTTTTTAGGAATCTAAAAGAGCAAAAAAAAACGATCAATATCAAAGTCGCCATTTCAACTGTTTTAAAGGTGACAAAGCAGCTATTGGCAAAGGGCATTATGAAAAAATTAAGCTTCTAAGTTCAAACATATATTCAAAGTTTTTACCCAGATAACTGAAGAATTTTGTGATACGGTATTTGAAGTTTTGTATGCAGTAGGCCTAATGCTCGATGAAAAAAACTACTAATTTTGATAATTATTTATGTTAAGAATACATAGCTAATAGATACTTCAACTATTATGCAAGGGTTCTGAAACGCCACAGCCATGTCGTTTCTACCAGATTTCTACTTCTCTTGATGAATAACAAAGAAGACCAGTTTCCATCCAGCTACTTGTGAAGTTTTGAGCTCATGAATAGGCTCAAATCTGTTGTAAATTTAAGCTGTGATTTGAGAAAGACTGATGAAAACATTAATGTTTGCGGTCAACACTGATCGCGCCGGCGGCGCGCCGCCGACATCTTACCGGCGGCACGGCGTGCTGTTTTTGGCCCCGCCGCCGCCGGTCTTCCCTCATCAGCGCGGCACCGGGGTCTAGCTGCATTAATTTATATAAATCAAACTTACTCCTTCCCCATCAAGACCGATCACTTCTCGACTAAATCTAGCTGAAAGATCATTCTGTATTCGTTTGATTCTTCGTTCAACTGCATCGAGACCAGTAATGGCGTCTTCAAGCTCTTCATCAGCTACATCATTAACCATTTTATCACTAGGTTCAACAACATCGATAACTTGACATACAGGAGAGCAAAGCATTCAGTTATTCTCCTAAACAATTAAATAGTTATGGTAAATACATTATCAAAAACTGCAAAATCAGCAAGAACTAAAGTCATGACTGCAGATTACACAAGGGAATACGGGAGAATTCTCCCTTAACAAATGTAGGCTACTAAGCTTACTAAACTCGAAAAATTATGCAACGAGACTAATGACTGCAGCTGACTGAATATCAGGGCCGAAAACTCAGGAGCTATAATCTGGTAGACAACCAGCTGACCTTTTCTTAACCAATTTGCCCCATTTTCTGTTTCAAGAATAAACAGAAAAAAAAAGAATAG
This sequence comes from Artemia sp. Kazakhstan ARC1039, assembly GCA_029168905.1. Lineage (NCBI taxonomy): Eukaryota > Metazoa > Arthropoda > Branchiopoda > Anostraca > Artemiidae > Artemia > Artemia sp. Kazakhstan ARC1039. The sequence goes on along the minus strand of JAQQPU010005703.1, from coordinate 43,336 downwards.
TAGCCTGATTATTTTCACCCAAAACGAAACATTTTCTACTTCAAGCATGTACCCCACCCCACCCCCACCCCCACCCCCCCAATGTTCTGTGACACGGTGAATTCATACCTAGAAGTTTAGTTACTGGTATAATTTTCCATTTGGAAAACTATTTTTAATCTCTCTCTGCTCCTTAAAAGTCTCACAATGCACTGTCCTAAAAGTGGTTCCTCTTTGAAGTTCAGGTATTAAACAGACTCACACTTAAGGATCTATTTGAATGTAAATGTTTATGGGAAATTTAAAGAAATTACAAATTTTGCATATACATGAATTAGCATATACAATCAAAAATATATTAACCTAGGGACCAGAAATACATACCCTATCAGATATGGGTAATTGTTCCAACGTAGTCAATAACGTTTAGAAACACAAACTGCCTTTTATCTGTGTATGCAGTCCCATCAGACCAGTATTTTCTTAGTATTGAAGTCTCAATTTGGATGAGAGTTTCAGCCATTTTTTTTATCTAAAGACATCCATGTATACTTTTCTTACAAATAACACTTTTCTTCTACTATCAAGAAACTTGATTAATAAAAAGTAGGGCAAACAATATAAGTTAGAAAAAGAAATGGCAGTGCAAATTTGAAGACAGAAAAAACTCAGACAAGATAAGATACCGCCTGATCTCTCATGCAGGAAAATGGTGATAACTTCTTTCTTACATGCTATAACAATTAGGCTGTTAAACCTTCCTTCACCACATGCTGTCTGGAAGTGTGTTTTAACATGCTTCATGACGCTGAACAATATCTCGCTCGTTACAGAAGTCGAACAGTAGAGTAAGAGCCATATTAACAGCTTTGATGAGTTCACTGCGTGCACTTGGAAGTTGGAAAGCTCGGATCAGACTTTTAAAATATTGGACAGGAAAATCATCACTAACAGAAAAACTGATTTCACAGCCCCAAACTTGCAGAGTAAGGACTAGATTGTTGCTTCAAACCCTTGGACAAGAACCCCAAAAATAGTGAATCTTTCTATTGAAAAAAATCTGGTGATTCTGGGTTTGAGTACTGACAAGTTTTTGTAAAAAAAAATTGATGTCCATAAAATGCTCTACAATTTTGCTGACGAATCAACTAGTTCAAGATCAAAGAAGACTTGTCTTTTCACTCTGACGCTGTGAAATACTATCAGTGCCCCTTCTTCTGGCGGAAGACAGAACAAAGGTTTTGAGAAGAACTTATTGGCATGCTTCATTGCCTTGATTGGTGAGCGGCGTTTTCTTCAGCTGATATTCCGATTGATGATGCCATCACGCTTGAATCCTAGATATACATCAGGCAGAATCTATCTGTTAGCCATTCTGGAAACTTCTCTTAATTACTTGGATCAGTTGAAGAGCTTTTCAGCAAGTAATGTTTGGATTATGTAGCTCACAAAAAACTAATCGATCTGGTAAAGAGGTTTTTCCATCACAATCAAGAAACCAGCAAATGACTTGCAAAATTTCAAGGGGTTTCATAGTTCGTCCTCGATTTGCCAAATACTTTTACGCTATATGCCCCTACATGGTTAAGAAGCAAGGTAAATCAAAAGAAACTATATTCACCCAGATTATCACATGTCATATCATAACTTGAAGGGTCAAGTTAAAATTTTCAAGGGAATTTGGAGAGATCAAGAGCAGTGGCGTAATTTCGTCAAGATCCTGAGGAGGGGGGGGGGGGAGACAAAGTTGGAGCCAATTTACCCAAATCAAGTTAAAATGACAGTGAAAACTGAAAACTGAGCCATATAGTACCATAAAGATAACAATATACGAAAGAAAACTGACCCGTTTCTGTGAGTGCTTGAATTATTCAGGCTCATCTCAGTTTAGAAAATATTTTTGAAGAAACTAAATTTCATCTGGTAGAAGGGGCAAACTGTGGTCGGAGGAGGGGGGGGGCAAACAAAGGTCTGGGAGGGGAAGTTGCCCCCTTCTTCTGCCCCATAGAAAATTACGCCCCTGATCAAGAGAACCTTGAATTTTTAAATGAAGGGAGGGGATGAAGGGGGAAGGGGCACTAAAATTAGTTTGCCTCCAATCCTTATAAACAGTTTACACAATGAATCCCTGATGGACTTAAATAACATGAATAGCAAAGTTGTCAGGTAAATCAAAAGACACTATGTGAAGCCAGTTTACAAATACAGAGTAGGTTAACTGCAATAGATCAGTAATGGTTTGGGGGAAAATTTATTTGAAACTTTCAGGGGGTGATGGGTGGGATAGTGGAACCCAGAATGACACAATAACACTTAAATCAAAGCTGGACAAGTATAGTGTATACCAGTCGTCCCCAAAGTTGACTGGGCTCTAACCCATCTAATAAAAATTTCAAATGTTGGGACTCACCTCTTTGTTGTCCCTTCATCCCCTCCCTGCATTGAAAAATTCGAGGTTCTCTTGATCAGGGGCGTAATTTTCTATGGGGAAGAAGCGGGGGGGGGGGGAACTTCCCCTCCCAGACCTTGGTTTGCCCCTTCCTCTGACCACAGTTTGCCCCTTCCACCAGATGAAATTTAGTTTCTTCAAAAATATTTTCAAAACTAAGATGAGCCTGAATAATTCAAGCACCCACAGAAACGGGTCTGTTTTCTTTTGTATATTGTTACCTTTATGGTACAATATGGCTCATTTTTAAGTTTTCATTGTCATTTTAACCTGATTTGGGAAAATTGGCTCCAGCTTTGCCTCCCCCCCCCCCTCCCCAGGATACTGACAAAATTACTCCACTGCTCTTGATCCCTCTAAATCCCCTTGAAAATTTTAAAGTAACCCTTCAAGTTTTGATATGACATTTGATAATCTGGGTGAATATAGTTTCTTTTGATTTACCTTGCTTCTTAACCATGTAGGGGCATATAGCGTAAAATATTTGGCAAATCAAAGATGAACTATGAAACCCCTTGAAATTTTGCAATTCATTTGCTGATTTCTTGATTGTGATGGAAAAATCCCTTTGCCAGATTGATTAGTTTTTAGCGAGCTATATAATAACAAACAATACTTGCTGAAAAGCTCTTCAACTGATCCAAGTAATTAAAAGAAGTTTCCAGGATGGCCAACAGATAGATTCTGCCTAATGTATGTCTCGAATTCAAGCGTGATGGTATCATCAATCAGAATATCAGCTGAAGAAAATACCGCTCACCAATCAAGGCCAATAAGTACTTTGTTCTGTCTTCCATCAGAAGAAGGGGCAATGATAGTATTTCACACCGTCAGAGTGAAAAGACATGTCTTCTTTGATCTTGAACTAGTTGATTCTTCAGCAAAATTGTAGAGCATTTTATGGACATCTATTTTCTTTACAAAAACTTGTCAGTACTCAAACCCAGAATCACCTGATTTTTTCAATAGAAAGAATCACAATTTCCAAGATAAGCCTGCATAATTCAAGTATACAGGGAAACAGGTCAGTTTGTTTTAGTATATCTTTGCCCTTATGGTAATATATAGATAATTTTTCAGTTTTTACTGTCATTTTTACTTGATTTGGGGAATTTGGCTCCAACTTTACCCCCCCCCCCCCCTAGGATTTTGACAAAATTACGCCACTGCTGAAAATACTGTCTAAAATTTTCAGTCATTTATCACTGTTAAAAACAAATTTGACAACTATTTTGGGGAAGAGACTAAAAAGTTTGATTTGTAACCCATACTGTATCAAGGTGACTTACTAACTAGCATATCAACAAAAGCCAGTGAAGAACTCATTTATCAGACAATATGTTACTGAAAAATAGTTTTATGTATAAAAAGTTATCAAAATTCTGGCTCTCAGTTCCTCCTCTTTACTAGCTCATATCTATTTGAGGCTGGATTTTTGGCTATGGTTTACATTAAAACGAAGTACAGGAATAAATTGGATAAAACAAACTTGCAGCAATAAAAAGTAATTAAAGTTGAAGTTAATGCTGAAACTGTAATGAAGAAAAATTGGAAACAAATGCATCCTTCCCATTGAAATAGCTTCTTAGAACAAAAAATTGCATGTGTAGTTACATAATAAAAATTATTTAAATGATGTTTCTTATTTTAACAGTCTTTCATTCATATTGGTATTTTTATTCATATTAAATTACTCGTAATTGTTTTTCATTTCAATTAGAACAAATAAATTCCCCTACTTGCCACTGCAGATTCTGAGCATTATTAATATTAATGCTTGCAATGACAGTCCACTCTATATTTGCTTGCATCCCACAGTTTGGGAACCACTGGTCTAGACTAAATATGTCATAGCAAAACTTGAATCAAAGCTGATCAAGTACAGTCTAGCTATATTGTCAATATCCTGCCAGAGCATGCCATTAAAATTAAAACGTTGTATCATGAGTAACATGTATGTATTTTGAAGGAAATGTTGTGAAAAAGGTCAATGCTAAATTAACAGCTATACTAAAGACATATCTCTATACTAACAAGTTTTTTACAAGAAAAAAAAACAAAACTCTAGCAGAAAATTAGGCAAAGTGCAATATTTGCAAAACAGCAAATAAGAAGCTGTAGTATCCAAATGAAAGAATGCAAAAATTAGGTTGCTATGGGTGTCAAATTATGGCTACAGAATCGACAAACGCTCATCATTATATGCATGTACAACCCCAATGGTATTCAAGTTGTACAAGACTTCTTCAACAATACCCTAGCATAAATGAGCAAAATACTATGGTGGACAAACCTAAAACTGGGCAAGGGAACTAAAATATTGAGGTTTGATGTGATGTTGAGTAAAAGACCTCCACCTTTTGTACTAGCCTGGCAAGGAGCATGACTCTTGTGCTTCTTGGATAAATTGTAAAATAGATCTAGTTTTTTTTTTCTTGGCATGAAGATTGGTAACTTTGGAATATAATTGATCAATCTAAGAACCAAGGTAATACAGGGATCAAAGTTTACCTTTGTAATTATCTGGAAATACTGGACACAAATAGTCTGCTCTGAAAGACCTGGAGAAGGAAGACATAATCCTATTCAATGTCTAGAAGAGTATTCCTGAATCTTATGATAAACTTAAAAAATCTGTATTTGTTCTTTTTGTTTCTGCTTATTCATGCAAGCAATCTATCTCAAGCATGAATTTTATCAAGAGCAAACTGAGAAAAAATCTTACTGATGAAATCTTGGAATCTTGCCAAAAACTAAAAACAACAGAATAAACACCTAAAAAACTCAAAATTACCAGAGAGATGTAAGGACAGCATTTACATTGGGAATTTTTCAGCTTGATAAACCTTTTACAAAAAAATAAAATCTTTATTAAATATGGAACCAAGTTCATTCAGTTTACTTGTAATTTAATGAAGGTCTAAAAACACAGTGCCAGTTTACTAATTTATAGACAGGTTCAGTGCTCAGGAATATATCTAATTGTTGTATTGCTCAAGTTGGGCTAAAGACCTTACTAACCTTCACACCCTGAAGACTAATCTAACCAAATCTAGACAAAAATGAAATCTCATCTCAAGGTTAGACCAGGGCACTTTGTATCAATGGAGTGGTTATAGAAACTTTGAAAAGGGTCCCATTTGATTGGAAATTGGAGAGGCTAGTGCCCTTTTTAACAGTCAAAAGTGATTGGGAGGCAACTAACACCCCTTCCATACCCATCATTTCCCCAAAAACATCCAATCAAAATTTTGAGATAGCCATTTTGTTCAGCATAGTTCATTTCCAGATAGAACTTTTTTTTTGAGGAGGACACAGCCCTCAGGGCAAGGGTTATAAGTTATGCCCTGGGGGCATATAAGCATTGTTGTAGAAACTTCAAAAAAGGCTCATTTGATTGGAAATTTATAGGGCTAGTGCCCTTTTCAATAGTCAAAAGTGATTGGAGGGCAACTAACCCCCCTCTCACACCCACCCTTTCCCTGGACACATCCAATTAATATTTTGAGATACCCATTTTGTTCAACATAGTTGAAAGTTCTGAAAATTAGGTCTTTGAGGATGACAACCCCCCTTCCCCCCACAGCAGGGCAAGAGTTATAAGCTATTCCCTGGGGGCATATAAGGTTTTCATAGAAAGCATTGTGATAGAAACTTCAAAAGAACCCTTTTTAATAGTCAAAAGTGATTGGAAGGCAACTAACACCCCTTCCAAGCCCACCATTTATCCAAACACATCCAATCAAAATTTTGAGATAGCCATTTTGTTTAATGTAGTTGAAAGTTCTGGAAATTAGGTCTTTGAGGATGATAACCTCCTCAAAGCCCTCAGGGCAAGGGTTTTAAGTTGCACCCTGGGGGCATATAAGGGTCTTATTGAAAGCTTTGTTGTAGAAACTTGAAAAAGGGTGCATTCAATTGGAAATTCAAAGGGCTAGTGCCCTTTTTAATAATCAAAAGCGATTGGAGGGCAACTAACCCCTTCCTCATGCCCACCATTTTCCCAAACACATACAATCAAAATTTTGAGATAGCCATTTTGTTCAACATAGTTGAAAGTTTTGGAAATTAGGTCCCCTCTCATGCCCACCATTTTCCCAAACAAATACAATCAAAATTTTCAGATAGCCATTTCTTTTAACCTAGATGAAAGTTCTGGAAATTATGTCTTTGAGGATGACAACCCCCCACAACCCTCAGGGTCGTAAGTTATGCCCTGGGGGCCTATGAGGTTTTTATAGAAAGCATTGTTGTAAAACTTCAAAAAGGGCACATTTGATTGAAAATTGAAAGGGCTAGTGCCCTTTTTAGTAGTTGAAAACAAAAGGAGTATGGTAGTTTTAGTAGTTGAAAACAAATTTTGAGATAACCATTTTTGTTCAACATAGATGAAAGTTCTGGAAAATAGGTCTTTGAGGATGACAAGTGATTATTATATTTATAAAAAAGGCATCAAGTGGTATGTTCACTTTATTTGTAAGTCAATAGGCCTAATGTGAACAGCAAAATATTTACTGCATAATCTAGCCTACAATGTTGACCCCATGGCTGCTATATAGGAACAATTTTATTGTTGTACAATAATCACATAATATAACAACCTAGCCTGCATCAACTCCTAATCAAGGTAGCCTAGAAATAAGAGCTGAAGATGTGCCCTTAGCTGCTAAAGACCAGGAGTTCTAGAGGAGAATAGTGTCTGCTCTCTTGATGCTGGTGTCAAGCAGACATGAGGTAAAGTTTAAACTTACCTCTCATTTGCATCAGAAATAAACTTTACCCCTAACCCCCTAATGTGCAAATATATACCCTTAATTGGTATATATAGGGGGTGGGGGCATGGGCGCCCATATGGGGGGGGGGGGGGGGCTCCCCCCCCCCCTGGCTGAATGATGCTGCCTTATTTTTATATTTTTGTTCTGAGATTTTTATTATATAGCATTAAAAGTAGCAATTAGACGAAGTTTGCCCCCCCCCTGGAATTCAGCTTATGGGCGCCCATGGGTGGGGGTAAATTTAATTTCAGTAAAGTTCTATGAAATCCTATTATTGAGTTAGGAATGAAGTGAATACACCATTCAATGCCTTTTTTTATGCTGATTATGAATATAATAATCATTTCTATCGGAAATGAATTTCAGCCCCCCCCCCTATATATACCTACCTAACCTAACCCTGAATTGGCATATATAGGGGGGGGCTGAAATTCATTTCTGATAGAAATGATTATTATATTTTTAATCAGCATAAGAAAGGCATCGAATGGTGTATTCACTTTTGTCCTAACTCAATAATATGATTTTGTAGAACTTTACCTTAATTTCCAACAAAAATTATTGTTATATTTGGAAAGAGCATAAAAAAGGCATTATGTAGTAGGCTAGGCTATGTTTACTTTATTTGTAAGTAAATAATATGAACTGCCAAAAATTTACCCTACATTTTGTTCTTACTGTCCCTTAGCTCATTGCAGGATCTCAAAAACAGAAATAAAAAAAAATATGGTGATCCAACAATCTGGACAATAGGCTAGGCCAGGACTAGGAAAATACCCTTTTTTTTGCAGCCATAGACTATTGCAAAAATAAAACACGTTTCAATACTTTCCTTGCAGACCTAAGACATATGACTATCTAAGTAAATCAATTGAAAGTGCTTAATAAGTCTTAATTTCTATCAGACCTCCACTTAGGATAGGATCATGAATCCATGATTCTATTGACGTAAGCTTTTGCCTGTCTTAAGAAATTAATTAATTTTTAATAGATAGCGCTGTAGTAGTCGTACTAATATCAAAGTTTATTAGAAAGGTTGTTTTACCCTATGTTCAATAAGGTTATTGTAATTAATATTTGCAATTTTTGTGTTCTGTTGGCAATCGCAATTTTTGAATTGCTTTCAGTACAGCTTGTTGAGACTTATCAAATTTATTATTTGATTATTGTACGTCAGAACTTAAAAAACTGCAATTTGAGGAATTATTTAAAGGATAAATTAAAAATCTTCCTGTCAAATGTTTCTTAAAACATGCTATGTAGCTGCAAAATTTTGGTTCTAATATTTTTTTTTTAGTTCAACTATAGTTTTTGATACAATAGGAACACTTTAGGCCAATAAAAAGAGAATATTAGAACGCTAGACTTTTGACCATTTTTCTCCCAATTCTCAAGTTACTTACAAAAATGTAAATTTGCTTCCAAATGGCGTTTATTAGGGCGTTATAATTATGCTTTTATGCCTACTCAATAAATAATTATACTTAATTAAAACAGGCTATATTGAACGGGCGTTAGTCTTACCTACTCTTCACACAGAAGGGGCGTTACGGAAAACACAATGCGGTGCCTTTTCTGCACCGCATCGCCGCAGGGGTGAAACAGTAGACTCTGTTCACATCAAAAGTTGTATTTCTTAGGTATCTCATTATGGTCCTATATTCCGAATTTACCAGGATCTTTGCATTTGGTCACTTTTTCTGCATCTGAGTCAGTAAATTAAATTTTTTAAACAAGTTTGCCATACATGATCCCTGATATAGGATATTGCATCTTCCCCATGACTTTGGCCCAGCTGCAATTGACAGTCTAGATCCACATAGACTATGCTGGGATATTAGAGTAAATTACCAAATCAATATTTGCAATTGTCAAAAAAAGGGTGAGAACACAAAATAGTAAAACAAATATGTCCCCTATTTCTTTTAGTGGAGTGTGAGCTTTGATCACACTTTGGTGGAGAGCTTACTTTTAAAACAGTCCAGTATACCTGGGCCGTATCCAGGATTTTGTCCAGGGGGGGGGGGGTTACTTATTTTTTGGTGGGGGGGGGGGTGGTACACAAAAAAACGCAAACAAAATTTGTTTATGTCCATTTTTGTTACATTTTTACGAGTCAGACAAATATTTCGGGAGGGTGTTCATTTTTATTATATACTAAATAGTATATACGGAATAGACTTGATATTCCTTTAAACTAATGGGAGAGAATTAGGAACAGAATCATAAGAATTTTCAGACATCTTTAAAACACACTTAGGCTTGTGTTTTTCACAAGTTTTCCAATACCCCTTTCTCCACAGGTGGTTTTAGGGGAGGGGGTTGAATGGGCATTCACCCGGGCACAGAAATTTTATGGGCATAAATTTGAAATAAATAATCTAAATAATTTTGTAGTTTCTTAAATTTTATCTTTATTGAAATAAAGTAGAGGTCGTTGTTGACAGTAAAATACTTACTGTAGTACTTAAATAATAATGCTTAATATTTAATGTAAGTATAAGTAAATAGAAGAGGCCAGAACCGCCACTGCTTTCCTCTGAAAGGTAGCCCATGTTGACTGACTATTCGGATCCTCTTACCCCCCCCCCCCTTCAATAAAAATGCTGGAATTATGCTCTCTTTCTTTATTTATCTGAAGACTCATGAAAATTAGCAGTTTGGGTATTGAAATGTCTCTGGCATCGCCCCCTTCCCCATTCCTTCCTACATGATGAACGAGCACCCTTTCTTCATAATAGCTGATGTGCAATTATACATTGCTGAACATAATTTCATAAAAAAAAGTAAATCAAGTTATTTAAATCAAACAATAATGTACTTGAATGTTACAGAAACGAATTCGTCACCATGCGGCTGTGCTTCGTCTGTAACGAGGAAGGCTACAAATATAATTTTTTGATATTTTAAATCAATGAGCTGTCTCAGAATTTTCTATTGACAACAAGTTGGTCCTCTTTGCGGCAAAATTGTGGTTTGGAGCCATGAAATGGCAGAAAACTAGATTTTCCCGTAGCACAATCTTTATGGTCACTTAAAAAGGATCACGAAATTTGAATTTGTGTTCAAATGAGCTCTCTTCCGATTTTCTAGAACTTCTACTTTAATATGATCACCTCAGAGAAAAGAAACAAAAACAAATAAACATGCATCCACGATCTTTCTTCTGGAAAAAAACATACAAAATTCGAAATTCTTATAGACAGAAGCTTGAGACCTCTATGGATGGGGTTCTCTGATATGATGTATATAATTATGTAATTTTCATTATGATCGATTGCTTTTTTAGGGGCATTTACTACTTTTTTCTTAAATCAGACAAATTTTCTCAGGGCTGTAGTTTTTGGTGGTTAAGGCAAGGCAAGAGGTGTAAGACAAGTTTACAACTGTTTTAATTTTGGAAACAATAAATTTTTCTGCAATTTCGCTTTGAGTCTGGTTTTGTTTTACTCTAGGTTTTAGAAATACTCGGTAATAATTACATAATAATGCACTACAATTAAATATGTAATAGATTAAACATATTGATCACTTTGCCAGGAATCGTCACAGTTTAAAATTTTGCTGAGTTTTGTTTGATTTTGCATGTAATATTAGTTACTCTTTTTATTTGAGTTTTTTTCTAAATATATTTAAAAAAAACTTATTCCTAAGAAAACGTATCCTGAAATATATTCCCCTGCCCCCAGCCGCCACTTCTATTCTTCCCCCCCCCCCACCCACCGCTGGAAATTTTGTTGCGGGCGCCCATGGTTTATACTTTTGGGAAATTTACAGGACGTGGCTGTCCCAAGCACGTTTGTCCCGAAATTGGGCTTTCTTATATTTTTCGTATAGCGTGTCTATTTTTTGAGTTTTTTTTTTAAGTTATGCCACCCGAAACAAATCTCTAAGTATTTTGAATTTGACATCCCCTTCTAAAGGAAGATGTGAGTTATTGAGGCTTGAAGACTATAAGCCTGATCAAGAATCTAAAACCCTGACCTATCTGTTATAAGTTTGGGAAAGCTATGATAGATGTCCCTGCTAGTTGTTTCGCTTTGGTAATGGTACGCCATTAGAACTTTTTTTTATGCTTATCATGTTTCTTTTGTTATTAAAGCATATGGGAAAGGAAGTTTGAAACATGGGCGCCCATATGGGGGGGCAGGGGGGGGGCCGCGGCCCCCCCCCCCTGGCTGAATTATGTTGCCTTATTTTTATATTTTTTTCTGAGATTTCTATTATATAGCATTAAAAGTGCCAATTAGACAAGGTTTGCCCCCCCCTGGAATTCAGCTTATGGGCGCCCATGGTTTGAAAGAATAAATAAAGAAGAAATTGAAAAGAACCAAAAACGAACAAGAAGAGAGACAAAACTAATCAGGAAATAGTCCAAAATGTTTCACAGTTTTATTTCTTTTCTACGTCAGAACTAGTTGTTTAATGGATCACGGGTGGAATTTAACAAATAAAAATTGGTAACCTCCATATGACAAGCTCTTATGCTGAACAAGTAAGAATAATCTCATTTCTCTGTTTGTCTAAATTCATATTTAAGCCAGGATGAGCAAACGTTAAATGTATATGACAGCATCCATATACGTAGATACTGTATGTATGCTCGTAGTTATAAATTTTTTTTTTCAAAATTAAGAAGGTAACGAGCTCCATTAAACCAACATTAAATTTCTCGTTAGTATATCTAATAGAACATAGGGGATTGACAAGGAGATTAGATATTCCTAAAGAGCAAATTGGGTACTTGTCTGTCGACCGAAACACATTCAAGAATTAAGCTAAGTAAGATTTAACAATAACCGGTTGACCTCTCTGGAATCGGCTATGATTTGCTTAATTTAAGTGAGAAAAATTACGATATAGCTATATTTTAATTAAATATTTAATATATAGGTGGTTAGGGGTTACGTTAGGTTGGGTTGGGTTAGGTATTTAATATAATGCGTTCTGCTTGGCCTGTTTTCCATAAACCAGACTTTGTCGTAGTTCCCATAATTCTGTTTCTAAAGTGTTATATGATCATCATATTTTGGTATATATCATTAGGATTAACCTAATTTCACTTCTTGAGTGTGTTTCGCTTAACAGACAAGTACCGTAAATTGTCCTCGAACTATGTGAAACATTATATTACGAGAAATGAAGATTCTCATCTAGCTTTAAGAATAGATAGCTCAAATAATTAGAAGTTCTAAGATCTCTGATGCAAAAGACGGAAAAAGATCGCAGGGGTCTCCAAAATCAGGACACATTCCCTGAAAAATTAAATAAAAAAAACAAGTTTTTTTTTACTGAAAGTAAGGAACGACGTTAAAACTTAAAACGAACAGAAATTGTTCCGTATATGAAAGGGGCTGTCCCCTCCTCAACGCCTCGCTCTTTATGATAAAGTGTTTTATTGTTTAAAAAAAATAGAGTTGTGAGAAACTCAAACTTTAGCGTAAAGAGCGAGGCGTTGAGGAGGGGACAGCCCCTTTCATATACGGAATAATTTATGTTTGTTTTAAGTTTTAACGTCTTTCCTTACTTTCAGTTAAAAAAAAACTTGTTTTTTTTATTTTATTTTTGAATGTTTTTGAATTAATGCAAGTTTTGATCTTGGCTCACCGTACATGAATTAAAAAAAATTTGCTTATTAATTTTACTTTTATTTGGCTTAATGGCTTTCTCGAAACTTGTTTAATTTTCTTTACGAACGTTTTTATTAGTAATAAATATACGTAACTTACGAGTTAACTTACGTAACGAACTTCTACATTCATAGATTTTTAATACGTATATTAGGGGGTTCGCTCTTTAAGCTAAAGTTCGAGTTTTGTTCCGATTCTTTAAAAATGACCCTTAATCACAAAGGCCGTTAATTAGAATAAATAGCTCTTATGAAAGTACTAAAAAATCTTTGGCTTAAAGAGCGAGTTATTGATTAGGCGGTGAACCCCCTAATATACGTAATGTTTTCTGTTCGTTTTAAGTTTTGATGTTGCTCCTTACTTTCAATTGAAAAACTTGTTTTTTTTATTTAATTTCTGATCTCTCTCTTTAATAATGCTGGGAAATCCTTTACCCCCTTCATAGCAATGTCCCTGGGAAAAAGAAACAAAACAAAAAACAAAAAAACAAATAAACACACATCCGTGATCTTTCTTCTGGCAAAAAATGCAAAATTCCACATTTTTGTAAATAAGTGCTTGAAAACTTTACAGTAGGGTTCTGTGATACGCTGAATATGATGGTGTAATTTTCATTAAGGTTCTATAACTTTTAAGGGGTCTTTCCTCCCTTTTTTCTAAAATCAGCAAAATTTTCTCAGGTGCGTAACTTTTGATGGGCAAGACTAAACTTGATGAAACTTATATATTTGAAATCAGTATTAAAATCTGATTCTTTTGATGTATCTATTGGTATCAAAATTCCGTTTTTTAGAGTTTCGGTTACCATTGAGCCGGGTCGCTCCTTGCTTACAGTTCGTTGCCACGAACTGTTTGATTATTTGGTTTTAGTATTACCTCTATGGCAGAATGTCACCGGTCACTCCATCGATATTTATAGTTTACAGTTTAAATCCTCTAAAAAGTTCAGGCAAAAACACTATAGAAATTCTATTTTTGCAGTTCAAAATTAATTTTGTTTTAATGAAGTTTCTGTGAAGGAAGTAAAGAGTGAAATTGAAGCTAAATCGCCGAGCCCCTAAAAATATCTTTACTTGTAGTTACTGTAAGTTAAAACACTAGATTTAGCGAATTCTAGTAAAATAAGAACAAACTCCTTAAAACTTCTCTTCACGAACTTGTCAATATGAATAATTGGAAATCGGGTTAGTCCACACAGTTTAGGATATCCACATTTTCATCCCAAAATACATTATATTTTTGTGTTGATTTATATCTAAGAGAACCTTATGTGCGGTCCGTGAGCAATTCTACGGCTTTACTCTCACATTTATCATACCTTACCGTGCTATCAAACTAATTAAAGGGAGAATTTCTATTTGTAGTTTGCCAGTGAAAGAATAAGAGAACATAGCTTCAGGACGAGGTATGAGATACTCGCTTGAAATTTCAAGGGTAGTAGTCCTATTCGTGCAGTAAGACATTCTATTTTCCATTAATAACATGTCATCACTTACTAATTAATAGGTAAGTTGAAAATACTTGGAATTGTGTCAAAGATTTGTAGGCTTGTTTCATAAAGGGCTGAGAGATATTGAACGTAGATGTTAATGATCTTAATAGGATTTTTCTCACCAGGGCTTAATCCAATTAGGCTGGATAAAAAAAGTTATTATAAACTATCGGTTCGATTAGACATTTGATATTGGATTAGGTATTTTTAACTGAAAGGCACGGTTATAAAGTGAACAATACATACGTTACTATGGATAGTAAATAACACCCTTACTATGACTGATCTTTGGATATTTTACAGTCGTTAAAAAGTCATTTGGCTCCTTGAACTAAAATGGTCACCAATCACTGACAAAAAGTATTATGAAATTAGTTATGAAAAATTAATTATGAAAAAAAGTATTTTAGAATGCCTAAATGTGATTTGAATTCGCTTAAGCTTTATGTTTAATAGAAAGGAGAAAGGAATTATGCAAGAATTATGTGAGTGATAGATCATATGAAAACAAAAGGAATGTAAAGAAAGTGGAGAAAGCATTAAAATATGAACTAAGGAGATGTGACGTGGAGGCCATTGATAAAATTGCCGAGGATCTGGAAGATGCAGCTAGACGGCATAATAGTAAAATATTTTACTGGCATGTTAACAAATTGAGAGGGAGTAGTCAATCCGGACTTGGCCCAGTTAAAGATAAAAATGGGGCCGCAATTAGAGATAAGGAAAAAACTAAAGAGAGATGGGCCGAACATTTTGAGAATTTGCTTAACCAAGATAGAGTTGCAGGAAAAGATATAGAGGAAAATAAAAAAGTTTGTGATATCTTGGATGTGAAAGAAGATTTGTTTTGTGAGGAGGAATTAGCAACAGTACTAAAAGGATTAAAAAATAATAAGACTCCAGGTGCTGATAGGGTGGTAAATGAGTTTCTTAAATATGGTGGCTCTGAGGTTAGAAATAAGTTACTGAAGATTATGAATATGATTTTTGAAAAAGGGGAAGTACCTAACGATTTTAGGAAAACCTTAATTAAGCCACTTTATAAAAAAGGTGATAAAAGTGAGTGTGGTAATTATCGAGGCATTAGTCTGGTCTCTGTAGGTAGTAAATTACTTAGTAATATGATACTTTTTAGACTGAGAGCTGACGTAGACAAAGTTTTAAGAGAAGAACAGTGCGGTTTTGGAAAGGTTAGAGGATGTGTTGACCAAATTTTCACTCTTAGGCTAATAATTGAGAAGTGCCTGACTTTTTAAACACCTTTGGTCCTCAGTTTCATAGATTATGAGCAAGCGTTCGATTCTGTTGATAGAAGAGCTTTGGTAAAGGTTTTATCCTTGTATGGTATACTAGACAAATACATTAAAGTGATTAGTGCTATGTACGAGAATAACACCGCTGCGGTTAAGGTAGGAAATGAGGATAGCAGCTGGTTTTGTATTAAATCAGGAGTTAACCAGGATTGTGTTCTATCCCTTCTATCCAACATTAAAATAGTGACAGGATGTGTACCGAAATCTGAATCTTGGTTGGTAAATGCAGCGGTTATATCGACTTGTGCAGTGATTTTGTTGTATTCGAAACAGATATTATGCTAATTTTTGACAAAAACAGTCGGAAAAAATGACCAGGCAGTCGGTAAAATCTCTTGCTCCCCCTCCCAAATATTTTGGCTAGTAACGATCCAGTCGGGGCAAGATGAGCCGGGTGTTCAACAACAAAAACCAATATGAGCATACCAATACTGCTACCAATACTGCTTCTGCTACTAATACTACTACTGCTGATAAAATTACTACTACTTCTGCTAAAACTACTATTATAACTTCTACTATTCTCAAACAGTTCGTGGTAACGAACTGTAAGTAAGGAGCGACCCGGCTCAATGGTAACCGAAACTCTAGAAAACGGGATTTTGATACCATACATACATACAAAGAATCAGATTTTAATGCTGATTTCAAACATATAAGTTTCATCAAGTTTAATCCTACTCATCAAAAGTTACGCGCCTGAGAAAATTAAGCTGATTTTTGAAAAAAGGGGGAAAGACCCCCTAAAATTTTTTGAGCGTTAATGAAAATCACACCGTCACATTCAGCGTATCAGAGAACCCTACTGAAGAGGTTTCAAGCTCCTATCTACAAAAATGTGGAATTTTGCATTTTTTTTGCCAGAAGAAAGATCACGGATGCGTGTTTATTTGTTTTTTTTTCCCCAGGGGTGATGGTATCGACCCAGTTGTCCTAGAATATCGTGAGAGGGCTCATTGGAACGGAAATTAAAAGTTCTAGTGCCCTTTTCTAAGACAAAAAAATGGAGGGCAACTAGGCCCCCTCCCACGCTCCTTTTTTCCCAAAGTCACCCGATCAAATTTTTAGATTGCCATTTTGTTCAGCATGGTCGAATATATGATAACTATGTCCTTTAGGATGAATTAGTCCCCCGAAGTCCCCGGGGGCAGGGCTGAAAATTATGAACTTTACCCAATGTTAACATATAGTTTGGTTATTGGGAAGTATACAGAAGTTTTCAGGGGGGATTTTTTTTGGTATTGGGGGGTGGGTGGGTCGGGGGTTATGTGGGACGATCTTTCCATGAAGAAAGCTTTCATGGGGGAAGGGACATTGCTATGAAGGGGGTGCCGGATTTCCCAGCATTATTTAAAAAAAGATCAGAAATCAAATATAAAAAACAAGTTTTTCAACTGAAAGTAAGCAACAACATTGAAACTTAAAACGAACAGAAAATATTACGTATATGATTGGGTTCACCCCCTAGTCAATACCTCGCTCTTTAAGCCAAAGATTTTTTAGTACTTTCATAAGAGCTATTTATTCTAAATAACGGCCTTTGTGATTAAGGGGTCATTTTTAAAGAATTGGAACAAAATTCGAACTTTAGCTTAAAGAGCGAGGTATTGACTAGGGGGCGAACCCCTAATATACGTATTAAAAATATATGAATATAGAAGTTTGTTACGTAAGTTAATTCGAAAGTTACGTATATTTATCATTAATTAAAACGTTCGTAAATAAAATTAAACAAGTTTCAAGAAAGCCATGTAACCAAATAAAAGTAAAACTAATTTGCAAATTTTGTTTTAATTATTCATGTACGGTGAGCCAAAATCAAAATCTGCCTTAATTCAAAAACGTTCAAAAATTAGATAAAAAAAAAACAAGTTTTTTTTAACTGAAAGTAAGGAACGACGTTAAAACTTAAAACGAACAGAAATTATTCCGTATATGAAAGGGGCTGTCCCATCCTCAACGCCTCACTCTTTACGCTAAAGTTTGACTTTCTCACAACTCTATTTTTTGAAACAATAAAAAACTTTAGTGTAGAGAGTGAGGCGTTGAGGAGGGGGCAGCCCCTTTCATATATGGAATAATTTATGTTCGTTTTAAGTTTTAACATCGTTCCTTACTTTCAGTTAATTTTTTTTTTATTTAATAAGGCTAAGGAACTAAAGGTGGAAATTTCAGGAAATATTGAGGACAAAGTTGAACTAAATCAAAACGCACTTTGTGCATGGAGGTTGTCAAATAGTCGTATCTCAGCAATGGTTTAGGATATTAAGTTGAAACTTTCAAGGAATGATGAGGTGTATGATGAATCGACCAAAAGGGAAATATGTGTCCACTAATGCTACGACTACTGCTACTACTACCATTACTACTATTACTGCTAGAACTACTACCTATATTGTGACTACTACTAAGGCTAAGGGTAGGCTATTAAAGTGAAAATCTAAGAAAAAGTTAAAGGGGAAGTTCAACTAAATCAAAACACACTATATACATACTGGTTGTCAAAAGGGCGGATCAGTAAAGTCTTAGGAATAGCTTAGAGCTCTAAGTTGAAACTTCCAGAGCATGATGAAAGGGATCTTAAACTGACAAAAAGGCAATATATATGCATACTACAGCTGCTGGTACTTCTGCTAATACTGCTGCTAATGTTACTACTACTATTACTTCTACTTGCATTCTTTCTACTACTACTCTAATTACTACTACCACTAGGGCTAAGGTTATGAAGGTGAAACTTTAAGGGAATATTGAGGGTTAATTTGAACTAAATCCAAACACACTGTGTGCATTCAGGTTCTCAAAAGGACGTATCAGCAATAGCTATAATGAGGGGGGTGTGAGTCATTGTTTACGTGGGGTGGTAGGGTAGATTCCTACAAAAGTACATTTTAATTGACAAACTGCTTGCTCTTCATGAGACTTCAGATAAATGTTGAAAGAGGAAGGAGGATGAGGAATTAATTAAATTGAAATGCTTCTCTATACAGGTAATATGTTACATTCCCATATCTGCCTGAACAGAGGTGGAAAAGGCAAGGCAGGTCATCATCCGCCCCGCCATGAAATTTCTTTGGGATGGCAATAACTGCTAGGAACTTAGTTTTCAGCAATTTTTAATGCTAATATTTTTCTTTTTCTATTTATATGATGTACTTCAATGTATTTAAAAAAAATAAATATGTAATGTATTTATCGATAAGAAAATCCTATTGTAGAGGTTGTGATCGCTTCAGTTATGTAGAAGATGAAAAGTCTCTCAGAATATTCATCCATACAATAAAAAACGGGATTTTATTAACAATAGATATATCAAAAGAATTGGCTGTTTATGCTGATTCCCAATATAATAGTTTCATTAAATTTAGTCTTTTTTCCCCAGGGGTGATCGTATAAACCCAGTGGGCCTAGAACGTCGAGATAGGGTCCATTCTAATGGAAATGAAAAGTTCTTAGGCCATTTTTATACAAAAAAAGGAGGGTAACTAGGCCTCCTCCCACGTCACTTTTTCCCAAAATCGCCCGATCAACATCTTGAGATGACTTTTTTCTTCAGCATAGTTGAAAGGCCCAATAACTATGTCTTTGGAGATAAAATGACCCCCTACAGCCACTGGGGTAAGGTTTTAAAGTTATAAAAATCGTTCTTTGTTTTATTTGTTATTGGGAAGTATGCATACATTTTTCGGGTGGGGAAGGGAGGACGAATTTTCTGCTGGGAGAACTTTCATTGAAGAGGATGGTTTCCAGGGGTGAAATTTTCAGATGGAATTTTACACTGGGTGAATTTGCGAGAATTCATATACGAAATTTCTTTATATATTTTGATTTCTCTTTACCGATTCTATTTTACGCGTGGACATGTGAAGAGTAATTAATTAAAAAAAAAACTTTCCGAAAAATAAGCTTTTCAAAGAAAAGTAAAGGCCATTTTCAACTTAAGCTCAGCAGATACAAATACCTTTTAAAATTCAAACTCAAAACGACCAGAAATTAATATTAAAGAATAAATGAAACCAAAAACGAACAGAAATAAACAATCACAGCAAAAAAAAAAAATGCAACAAGTAATAACATAAATGAATGAATAGATCTCAAAGTGAGTAATGCTAAGATTGAATATGAAAATCAAGCTTAAAACGAAAAAAAATATTTTCCTATTGAAGTATAAATGAAACTTAAAACGGACAGAAACTAAATAAACAATCAATGCAAACAAACATACAATAGATATTAATGTAAATTAATAAATAAATCTTAAAACGAGTGAAACTTAAATTGAATATGCAAATCAAGCTTCAAAGAACAAAAATCACTACAAACAGGAGTTTGGGCATGACCTCCTTCTCTCACTGTAAAAGTCTAAAACCTACTGCGTCATTGGCGCTTTACTGAAAACCAATTTTATGAAAAATATTTTTTTGTACTTAATATTGAAAATAAACATTAAAATTATAGTAACATTTTGAACTAATGAGCTTTCAGCAATTAATATCATTATATATCAAATAATCAGTTTAATTTATTAGGTCTTTTTAAGGTTGTTAAAGACGAATATAGTTTCACTACAAACAAGTGTTAGGGTACTGCCTCCTTTCCTAACTGTAAAAAAAACCAAAAGCCTACTGCGTCATTGGCGCTTAACTGAAAACGAATTATATTACAAATATTTTCTTTTCCAGTTCCTACAGCATTGAAAGTAAAAATACAGTTACAGTGAAATAAATTCTTGAACTGATGGATCTTTCAACAATTAATATCACTATACATCAAATATTCAATTTGATGTTGTTTATTCTTCCAAGACTGTTCAAGACGCATATAGTTTTCAGTAAAGCGCTAATGACGCAATTGGTTTTAGACTTTTACAGGGAAAGAAGGAGGCCATACCCAAACTCTTGTTTGTAGTGATTTTGGTTCGTTTCAAGTTTGATTTGCATATTCAATTTAAGTTTCACTTGTTTTAAGATTTATTTATTAATTTACATTAATATCTGTTGTATGTTTGTTTGCGTTGATTGTTTATTTAATTTCTGTTCGTTTTAAGTTTCATTTACACTTCAATAGAAAAATATTTTTTCTTTTAGACTTGATTTTCATATTCAATCTAAGCGTTACTCACTTTAAGATCTATTAATTCATTGATATTATTACTTGTTCTATGTTTTTGCTATGATTGTTTATTTAATTTCTGTTCGTTTTGGGTTTCATTTATTCTTTATTAGTGATTTCTGGTCGTTTTGAGTTTGAAAGGTATTTGTATCTGCTGAGCTTAAGTTTAAAATGACCTTTACTTTTCCTTGAAAAGCTTATTTTTCGGAAAGTTTTTTTTTTTTTAAATGGGTTTGTGTCAACCTCGGAGTTTTTATTATCTGATGTTTGAATTATTTTTAACAAAATTGCTATCTCAGAATTTTTATCGGATGGGCTTAGGGAAAAAGGGTGTGTGGGGACTAATTAAGCTTCGGTTTCTTTTGACTCTTTAAAAGTGAACTAGAACTTTCTATTTTCAATCAATCGAGTCCTCTCTGAAGTTTATACGGGTATCCCTTCTATAAGAACCATATATATCCCCAGAGTATAACTTACAACGCCTGTCCCTGGGTCCTGGGGGGTTGTGTCGGTCCTGGAGTTTTAATATCTGATGTTGAACTATTTTTAACAAAATAGTCACCTCAAATTTTTATCGGATGGGTTTATCCATTTTGAAAAAATGGCTCTCTCAAAGTTCTTATCGGGTGGGTTTGAGGAAAATAGGGCGCGGAGAGAGGGGGGGGGGGGCTAGTTGCCCTCCAATCTCTTTTGACTCTTAAAAAGTGAACGAGAACTTTCAATTTCCAATCATATGAGCCCTCCGAGGTTTATACGAGCATACCTTCCATAAGGTTGTGTCGACACAGGAGTTTTTCTTATCTGACCTTTGAACTATTTTTAACGAAATGGCGATACGTAAATGAGTTTCTGTTGTATGATCTTTGAACTATTTTTAAGAAAATGGTTACCTCAAATTTTTTATCAGATGTATTTGGGGAAAAAAAGCTTGGGGCCAGTTGCCCTCCGTTTATTTTTGACTCTGAAAAAGGATACTAGAACTCTCGATTTCCATTCGAATGATCCGCCTTTGAAGTTTATACGACGACCCCTTCTATATGAAGTGCCTCTGGGAAAAAAGAAATAAAGTATGGGGGAGGCTAGCTGCCCACCAATCACTTTTGACTCTTAAAAAGTGAATTACAACTTTCAATTCCCAATCAAATGGGCCCTCTAGGAAGTTTATACGACCATCCCTTCCATAAAAACCATATATGCCCCCAGGGCATAACTTATAACGCCTACCCCCGGGCTCTGGGGGATTGTGTCGACACCGGAGTTTTTTCTTATCAGAACTTTGAACTATTTTTAGCAAAATGTCTCAAAATTTTATCTGATACATTTAGGGCGTGGAGGAGGGGGGGGGGGCTAGTTGCCCTCCGATCTCTTTTGAATCTTAAAAAGTGAACAAGAGCTTTCAATTTCCAATCAAATTAACCCCCTCCGAAGTATATAGAACCATATATGCCCCTAGAGCATTACTCATAACGCCTGCCTCCGGGCCCTGGCGGGTTCCGTCGACACAGGAATTTTTCTTATCTGACCTTTGAACTATTTTTAATGAAATGGCTATTATATAAATTTTATCGGATGGGCTTGGTGAAAAAAGGGTGTGTGGGGGAGGGGGCTAGTTGCCCTTGGATATCTTTTGACTCTTAAAAATGGAACTAGAACTTTCAATTTCCAATCAAATGAGCCCCCTCTGAATTTTATACGAGCATCCCTTTCATAAGAACCATATACGCCCCCAGGACAACACTTACAACAACTATCCCCCCTGCTCTGGGGGGGGCGTTTTCGTTATCTAATTTTTGAACAATTTCCAAAACACTGGCTATCTAAAAACTTGTAGCGGACGGGTTTGGGGAAAAAAGAGTGTGGGGGGGGGGGGCTAATTGCCCTTAACTCTCTTGACTCTTAAAAAGTGAACTAGGACTTTCAATTTCAAATCAAATGAGCCCTCTATGAAGTTTATACAAGCATCCCTTTCATAAGAACTATACATGCCCTTAGGGCATAACTTAGAACGCCTTCTCCTGGGCCCTGAGGGGTTGTATTGACACCGGATTTTTCTTATCCGACCTTTGAAGTATTTTTAACAAAATGTCTATCTCAAAATTTTCCTCAGATGGGTTTAGAAAAAGAAGGCGCGGAGGAGGGGCTAGCTGCCCTAAGATCTCTTTTGACTATTAAAAAGTGAGCTCAAACTTTCAATTTCCAATCAAATGAGCCCTCTCTGAAGTTTATACGAGCATCCCTTTCATACGATCCAAATATGCCCTAGGGTATAACTTACAACGCCTGCCCCGGGGCCCTGGGGGTTTTGACGATACCTGAGTTTTTGTTATCTGACTTTTGAACAATTTTTAACTTAATGGCTATCTAAAAAATTTTATTGGATGTATTTGGGGGAAAAGGGGCGTGGGGAGGGGGCTAGTTGCCCTCCAATCTCTTTTGATTCTAAAAAAATGAACTAGAACTTTCAAGTTCCAATCAAATGAGCCATCTCTGAAGTTTTTACGATCATCCCTTCAATTAGAACCATATATTCCCCCAGGGCATAACTTACAACACCTTCCCTCGTGCCCTGGGGGGCTGTGTCGACCCCGAAGTTTTTGCTATATGGTCTTTGACCTATTTTTTGAAAAGACGCTATCTCAAAGTTTTTATCGAATGGGTTTGAGGAAAAAAGGGCGTGGAGGGGGGGGGGGGGGGCTAGGGGCCTTCCAATATCTTTTTACTCTTAAAAAGTGAACTTTCAATTTCCATTCAAATGAGCTCTCTTTGAAGTTAATACGAGGATCCCTTCCATAAGACCCATATATGCCCCCAGGACATATCTTACAATGCCTGCCCCCGGGCCCTGGGAGGTTGTGTCGACATCGGAATTTTTGTTATATGATCTTTGAACTATTTTTAACAAAATAGCTATCTTAAAATTTTTATTGGATGTATTTGGGAAAATGAGGTTTGGGGGGGGGGAGCTGGCTACCGTCCAATATCTTTTGACGCTTAAAAATTGAACTAGAACTTTCAATTTCCAATCAAATGAGCCCTCTCTGAAGTTTATATGAGCATTCCTTCCATAAGAACCATATATGCCCCCAGGGCATAACTTAGAACCCTTGCCCCTGAAGACTGTGGGGGCAGTGTCTTGCTCAAACATATAATTTCCAGAACTTTCAACTACGTTGAACAAAATGGCTATATCAAAATTTTGATTGGATGTGTTTGGGGAAATGGTGGGCGTGGAAGGGGTGTCAGTTTCCTTAGAATCACTTTCGACTATTAAAAAAGGAACTGGCCATTTAAATTTCCAATCAAATGAGCCTTTTCTGAAGTTTCTGCGACAACCCTGTCTATCCAAAACCTTATATTCCCCCAGGGCATGACTTACAACCCTTGCCCTGAGGGCTGTGGGGGAGGGGGGTTGTCATCATCAAAGACCTAATTTCCAGAACTTAAAACTACGTTGAATAAAATGGCCATATCAAAATTTTCATTGGATGTATTTGGGAAAGGTGGGCGTGAGAGGGGGGTTAGTCGCCCACCAATCACTTTTCGACTACTAAAAAGGGCACTAGCTCTTTGAATTTCCAATCGAATGAGCCTTTTTGAAGTTTCTACGACAACGCCTTCTATAAAGACCTTATCTGCCCCCAGGGCATAACTTACAAGCCTTGCCCTGAAGGCTGTGGGGGCGTGTCCTCCTCAAAACCATAATTTTTATCTGGAAATCAACAACGCTGAACAAAATTGCTGTCTCAAAATGTTAATTGGATCTGTTTCGGGAAATAGTGGGCGTGGAAGGGGTGTTAGTTGCCTTCCAATCACTTTTCGACTATTAAAAAGGACACAAGCCACTCCAATTTCCAATTGAATGAGCCCTTTTCGAAGTTTCTACGACAACTTCTTCGATACGAAGTGCCCTGCTCTTAAGGAAAAAAATAATAAATAATAGATTGTGCCAACATCGTTCTTATATGGCCCCCAGGCATAACTTAAAACCCTTGCCCTGAGGGTTGTGGGGGAGTGTCCTCGTCAAAAACATATTTTCTATCTGGAAATCAACTACGCTGAACAAATTGGCTATCTCAAAATTTTGATTGGATGTGTTTGGGAGAATGACTGGCGTGGGGGGGGGGCTAGTTGTCCTCCAATAACTTTTGAGCTTTAAAAAAGGACATAGAAATCTCGATTTCCATTTGAATGAGCCCCCTTTGAAGTTTCTGCGACGACCCCTTCCATATGAAGTGCTTCTGGGAAAATAAATAAATATTAATCATCATAGGTAGCGCGATCGCGCTGCCTAAGTAAAGAACGATGTTGGCACAATGTATTATTCATTTTTTTTTCTCCATACCCGGGCACTTCGTATCGAAGGAGTTGTCATAGAAACTTCGAAAAGGGTTCATTCGATGTGAAATTGGAGTGGCTAGTGCCCTTTTTAATAGTCGAAAGTGATTGGAGGGCCCCCCCCCCCAGCCCATCATTCCTCCAAACACATCCAATCAAAATTTTGAGATAGCCATTTTGTTTTTAATAGTCGAAAGTGATTGGAGGACAACTAACCCCCTTCTCACGCACACCTTTTCCCCAAACATATTCAATCAAAATTTTGAGATAACCATTTTATTCAATGTAGTTTTAAGTTCTGTAAATTAGGTTTTTGAGGATGACAGCCCCCCTCACAGCCCTCAGGGAAAGGGTTGTGAGCTATGCCTTGGGGGCATATAAGGTTTTTATAGAACGCGTTGTCGTAGAAACTTCAAAAAGGACTCATTCGATTAGAAATTGAAATGGCTAGTATCCTTTTTTATAGTCAAAAGTAATTGGAAGGCAACTAACACCCCTTCCACGCCCACAATTTCCCCAGACACATCCAATCAAAATTTTGAGATAGCCATTTTGTTCCACGCAGTTTAAAGTTCAGGAAATTATACCTTTGAGCAGGACACTCCCTCCACAGTCGTCAGGGCAAGGGTTATAAGTTATGCCCTGGGGGCACATAAGTTTTTATTGAAATCTTTGCCGTAGAAACTTGAAAAAGGGCTCATTCGATTGGAAATTCAAAGATCTAGTGCCCTTTTTAGTATTCGAAAGTAATTTTAGGGCAACTAACCCCCCTCTCTCTCCCACCTTTTCCCCAAACACACCCAATTAAAATTTTTAGATAGCCATTTTGTTCAGCGTTGTTGATTTCTAGATAGAAATTATGTTTTTAAGAAGGACACTCCTCCACAGCCCTCGCGGCATGGGCTGTGAGTTATGCCCTGGGGGCATATAAGGTTTTTATAGAACGTGTTGTCGTAGAAACTTCAAAAGGGGCTCATTCGATTGGAAATTGAAATGGCTAGTGCCCTTTTTTATAGTCGAAAGTGATTGGAAGGCAACTAACACTCTTTCCACGCTTGCAATTTCCCGAAACATATCCAATCAAAATTTTGAAATAGCCATTTTGTTCCACGCAGTTTAAAGTTCCGGGAATTATAACTTTGAGCAGGACATCTCCCCCCCCCCCCCACAGTCTTCAGGGCAACGGTTATAATTTATGCCCTGGGGACATATAAGGTTCTTATGGAAACCTTTGTCGTAGAAACTAGAAAAAGGGCTCATTCAATTGGAAATTCAAAGGGCTAGTGCCCTTTTTAATAGTCGAAAGTGATTTGAGGGCAACTAACCCCCCTCTCACGCCCACCTTTTCCCCAAACACATCCAATCAAAATTTTTAGATAGCCATTTTATTCAACGTAGTTGAAAGTTTTGGAAATTAGGTCTTTAAGGATGACAGCCCATCCCCCCAACCCTCAGGGCAGGGTTTGTAAGTTATGCCCTGTGAGCACGTACGGTTTTTGTAGAAAGCGATGTTGTAAAAACATCAAAAAGGGAACATTCAATTGAAAATTGAAAGGGATAGTGCCCTTTTAGCGCAATTAACCCACCTCTCACGCCCACCATTTCCCCAAACACATCCAATCAAAATTTTGATATATCCAATTTGTTCAACGTAGTCGAAAGTTCTGGAAATTAGGTCATTTAGGATGATAACCCCCCTCAGAGCCCTCAGTGCCTGGGTTGTAAGGTATGCTCTGGGGGCATATTAGGTTTATATCGAAAGTTGTTGTAAAAATCTCAAAAAGGGCTCATTTGTTTGGAAATTGAAATGGCCAGTTCCTTTTTTAATAGTCGAAAGTGAGTGGAGAGTAATTGACCCCCCTCTCACGCCCACCATTTCCCCAAACACATTCAATCAAAGTTTAGAGATAGCCATTTTGTTCAACGTAGTTGAAAGTTCTGGAAATTATGTATTTAAGGATGACAAACCCCCCAGAGTCCCCAGGGCAAAGGTTGTAAGTTAATTTTAAATCAAAATGCGCCGTGTTAATGCTAATTCGCAATAAGGCATCTCAGCAGTATCCCATGAACGACTGAGGATATTATATTCGAACTTTGAGGGATACTTCTACTCTTAAAATTTAACAAAATCAAAATAGCGTAAGTGTATGCAAGCTATCAAAGAAAGTAAACAGATTTTTTCGAATGGTATCATGGTATCAAGTTTACTATTTCAGGTCAACTAGAGGAGGCACGAAACTAAATTAAACACTACTATTTATGTCCAGATTCTTAAAAGGGTGCATGTTGTTAAAAATTGCTGAAAAATTTTCTCCAGCATACAAATAGCCGGCCAAACTATAAAGTCTTAAAAAAAAAGAAAAGATTTAAACTATTATTTCCTTTTTCCCTGAAAAGACTATGTCAATATAAAACGGACATAAATTAATTAAAAAAACTTTTTCCACAAAATAAGTTTTTAAAGAAAAGTTAAGAACTCCATTAAACAAAAAATGAGCAAAAATAAAATCAAATAATCTACTAAGCGTGAAACTACCACAAATCAGCATCGATAAATAAATGAAACCATAAACGAACAGAAATTACAATAAATAACCGAGTCAAACTCAAAACGAGCAGAAATTAACATGAGTAGGGCTCAAAACCCCTATGCCTTCCCAAGGCCAGATCGTAATTTGCACTTTACTGAAAAAAAATACAAATGGGATGTGTATTGTCAGTTTAATATACATATACTGATATTTGTTAATCAAAATGTTAATAATATTTGATTTATTAAAGTTATAAAAGTAAAAAACATTTATATTTTTTCAGTAAGGAAAGTAAGGAGCATTAAACCTTAAAACGAACAGAAATTTTTTATTACGCATACGAGGGGATCGCCCCCTCTTCAACATCTCGATCTTCGCGCTAAAGTTTAAAATTTGTCCCAATTCTTTAAAAACAATTCCTAAAACGCAAGGGTAGTTTAATTAGAACAATAAATAACTTTTTTTAAAGTGTCAAAAAACTGTAGCTTGAAGAGCGAGGTGTTGAGGAGGGGGCGGCCCCTCTCATATATGTAATAATTTCAGTTCATTTTAAGTTATAATGCTGCTCCTTACTTTCAGTTGAAAAAACTTGTTTTATTTTCTTTATTTAATGAAGTTTAGAGACAAACAATATTATAAAGGCAATGGAAAAACCATGTCAATTCAAGTAAAAGTATTTAAAAATGAAAAAAGTAAGTAGCTACAAAAAACACACAAAACAATAGCTTACTTACAAAAACTAGGATATAAACTACCAGCATTAATTTACAAATAGATAAATACAATCAATCCTGGAAAAAAATGATAATAAAACACAAAAAAACGTATCCGTTCAGGGGGGAAACACAGAAATTCTTAGCATTCCGTTCAGGGGAAACATTTCTGATTATAGTGGCTTCATATATTAGCTCATGGAAGCAAATACTCTTCATATACTCTTGCAATGCAAGCAAAAGTTGACGGCATATTCTTACCGAAATTGCCCCTTATTTGAAGTTGTTTTCCTTGTGTTTTCTATATTTATACGAACTTTCTTGTGTTCTAATAACTGCACTAATTACTGATAAACGAATACATATTTAAGATCACCATAAAAAGCTGATTCTTTGACTGAATGTTATCAATAGCTGGCTCTGATACTTTCGTTATTGAAAAGGATTGTTATTTACTTACCATTCATTACTATGAAGAATTTATTTTGTTGTTGTTTTTTTTTTTGCTCCAACCAAATCACATAGAAAAAATGTTTGTGGAAAACTGGCTAGGGGTTACTCAGTCACAAATTAGAACTTATATTTTTCTTATTATGGGTCAAAATCTACTGGCAGACAGCCAACAATGGGGAACAAACTTTTTCCCACGGTTTTTCCATATTCTGCTCTCTTTCCTTTGGTTTCATTATAATTACTTTATAGTCCCAAATTTCTAGGGGGGCATGCCCCCCACCCTTGCCGGCGCCCATGAACCGTCATCAAAGTCAAACCCACCAAACTTCAGGAGCGGAACCAGGATTTTTTTTAAAAGGGGGTCACAAAATAGGTTGATCCGAAAAAAAATTCAGGGGGGGGAATAGATTGATCCGATAAACTTGCGTTAGGAGCAAGTTTAATTAACGCAAACTTGAGTTAATTAAGTAAATTACATTACTTTAGAGTACGCTAGGGGGCGCCCCCTCACCCCCCTCTGGATCCGCCACTGCCAAACTTTAACCTAAACTAGAAAATTCGTCAAAAGACTGGAAGTATTACAACTAGCTCGATATACCTAAGCCTTTCAATAGCTAACGATGAAGAAATGCATAGACAAAACGGAAGGAATTCCAAAAGAACATAAAATTCTACTTTCTAGTTTAATATACTAACCATGTGGCAAGGGCGGATCCAGGATTTTTTTTTTGGGGCGGGGGGTACTAATTTTTGACTCAGTTTTCGAC
>JAQQPU010005703.1:1202-13387 GCA_029168905.1 Artemia sp. Kazakhstan ARC1039 | reverse complement strand
AACCCCCCCCCCCCCTGGATACGGCCTTGCCATGTGGTGGAAAAAATACCGAGATTTTTTTGGGGGGGGGGGGGCTCATCCGTTCAAATATGGAGGAAATATTTTTGTGTATATTAGAATGCATTTGGTCAAATTTACTCCAAAAGACTTGTTCAATAGTTAATAGCCTGGTTTTCCGTCAGTTTCCATAATAATTTTCTTTCATTGGGAATATCCCAACCAGTTTTTGAAACTAGAGGTCGATTAAAAACTTTAACACAAAATTCTGTTAAAGGCACAAAGTGGATTTAATCGATTTGCCTTCTGAACAGCTTATCCATACAATTGCTTTATAACGACTGAGAGGTTTAAGTCGACACCTAGACACTAGGACTATTGCTAAATTACCAACGGTCATAGGCAAAGTATAGATGGGGTGTAGTGAAAGCAACTCTTTAAAAGTATTTTTTCATTTAAGAATTCGCATATAGAATTGAAAGTAATGACTTAATCAACAAAATAGATCAATCCAAGGAAATATGCAAGACATTGAAAGATAGAATTTATGTGAGATATAGATTAAAAAAAGCTCCCTTTTTGTAAAACCAAAGACAAAATAAAAATGAATGTATATCGGTGATAGAGTAACATACTATGTACATTAAGTCATAAGAAAAGAGTTATTTTATAAGAAAAAAAAACTAGAGTTCTTAGTTAATAGCTCAGCACACCTTCAAATTTAGTTCGACAATCAACTTTTCAATACTATCTGTCAAGAGAACAGAGATCCTCATAACTTTGTAATGACAACTATACCAGTTTGTTTATTTTCTCAGGAAACAGTATTTTTCGTAACTGTCAAGTTTCTGCAAAAATACTCCCACAAATAGGTCAGTATTTCATGGCTGAACCTCCCCTAGTTCCGACATTTATGACGTTTGAAAAATAAAATCTAGATCTCCTGAAAGTTCTACATGGATAAATCTTGAAAAACGTCTATTAAATTGAGTTAGCACAAAACAGCTGAGTGACAACTTGAAAGATGGGTCCTTGGGTCTTAAAAACAAAAACTACATTCTGATATGAGTTTGACAGCCTTTAAGTAAACTCAAAGGGCTCCGAAACAGCTGCAATTTATCTGTAAGAAGTGAGATTGACGTCAGTCGTAAAGCAAGGGTGCTTTTAAAGAGCTCCAGTGCTATTAGCCGAAAAATAATTTTATTAAAACGTAAGA
This sequence comes from Artemia sp. Kazakhstan ARC1039, assembly GCA_029168905.1. Classification (NCBI taxonomy): domain Eukaryota; kingdom Metazoa; phylum Arthropoda; class Branchiopoda; order Anostraca; family Artemiidae; genus Artemia; species Artemia sp. Kazakhstan ARC1039. The sequence continues at coordinate 12,174 of JAQQPU010005703.1, read as the reverse complement.
ACGAAATAAAGAAAAGGATTGGTACTTGGGCATTATATGGGCCTTTCTAAAAAGTCAAGTTTGGTTAATGCTAAATAAAATAGGATGAATGTATAATAGTTTATAAACAAATTTGGGCTATACATTTGCACATTAGGGGGGGGGGAGGGGTAAAGCATAGCATATGTTAAAAACGTAACCTAACCTAACCTAGGTAATCTTCCCCCCCCCCCCCTAAACCCCAAAAAACAACAGTTTGAATATCGTATACGCAATGAAAACCACGCTATCATTGTATTACTCTATAGCGATTAACCCGTCAATAACTGATTTTTCGTGACTAGTTACCTTGTAAAGGCCCATATAGTGCCCAAATACCAAAGGATTTTATAATTTAAGTTTCAACTGTCTGAAATTGCAATAAAGTCAAAGAAGCCCACAAACATTTAACAAACAGCTAACTACCTATACTGTATGTATTTTACAAAGTCTGCAGCTTATTTTAGTGTTGCTTTATCTCTATGGTATAAAAAGGGTCGGATGAAAGACGACTAAGCTTTTTAGAACGCCCTATGCCGATGTAAGTCACTCATAAGACAACCCCTCTCATTAAACTAAACAATTCTTAGTACCAAACTGTAAGGAAGAACGACCAATGCTGATTGTAATCAAAACTCTGAACAAGGAATTTTGGTAGCAACAAACATTAAAACTCCTTTTCTTCAAAATACATTCAACCATTCTCAAATGTTGCTAGGTGGGCCTGGTCCCCTCCCCCCATAAGAAACAACCACAATTGAGCCTCCATCTCCCTCCCCTGAAAAAGACCAAGACCCTGTGTTTATGACGTAAGCAAAATATTGGATGTCTTATGACCATGTCAGGTAAAGCAGGTATTACGTAGAGAGAGGGGTTCATTAACGAAATCGTAAGTACTTCTTCTTCAAATTTTCCATTAAATTTGAGCCTCCGTCTCTCTCCCCTGAAAAAGACCAAGACCCTGTGTTAATGACATAAACAAAATATTGGATGTCTTATGACCGTGTCAGGTAAATCAGGTAGGTACGTCAAATTTGCCATTAAAATTAGTTTTGATTGCCACCCGAAAAAAAATTACTTCGTATGTGCCTTAGTTAAACACTCATTGAATTATAAAATAGCCGTTTTTGACCAGAATTTGTCTAAAAATACTCATTAGCCAGTGGTGGATCCAGGGGGGCGTGCCCCCTAAAGTAGTCTAAAGTAATGTAATTTACCTAATTAACGTAAGTTTGCGTTAATTAAACTTGCTCCTAACGGAAGTTTATCAGATTAACCTATTTTGACCCCCCTAAAAATATTCCTGGATCCGCCCCTGTCATTAGCTACCTAAAATTTCATAATTTTGTCAAATTCCGTCAGAGCTTCCCGTTTGATAATTTTCAGACAAAGATTCGTGCGCACGTTCCTGGTTTGGCTCAGTTTAAAGGAGCAATTGTAATTCATCTTTTAAGTAAAGCCCAACAAGGAACATAAACAGGAATTTTTGGGCGGTGGGAAAACTGAAGAAAATTTCGTGGGGAGGTTAGTAACAAAAGAATAATTTTATTTGATAATTTGAAAAAGAAATTCACAGAAAGTAAAGCAAAAATGAAGATTTCGGGAGGCCCGGACTCTTAGCCCGCCCTCCAGTAACAGTCTTATGCCTCATAAACTGGGGAGGGGGGTATACACAAGCAACAATAAAAAAGTAGAACAATAGAAATTGTTTCTTTACGTAAGACAGTGGAATCCCAAACTTTAAATCAATATTTTGACCCTATGTCCAAGGGATGTCCTCAGCATAACACAAATGAAAATAGAAACTTAGATTAAAATACCGCTATTAAACAAAAAAAAAGAAAAAAGAAAAAAAAATCAACCTCAAGTTGAAACCAAGCGCCGCAGAGTCGAAATATCTTAAGCTTTTACGATTGGGAGGACGTCATAAAGAAAGATTTAAAGGAAATGGGAACTTCGTGGGCAGGTGTAAAAAGGGAGGCTTTGAATAGATTGGGGTGGAGGAGGAGCGTACGTAGCTGTGTTGGCCTCAGGTGGCTTGATGCTGCGGTGAGTTGTTAGTAGTAGTAGTAGTTTATACCCCATCCGACCTAAATAAATTCCCGCACCGCATAAATGACTAAAATATTGTAGGGCCATGGACCCAGGCAAGATGAGGGATACCCGATTAGTCGTTTCCCCCTCGCCATTGAAAAACGAATGGTTTAAAATCGATAAATATTTTACAATAAGGCAATATTCGAAATCAATCCAAAATTTTCGCCGTGATGGTCCAAAAAACTGTTCCCGCAGAGGTGGCTTTAGGGGGGAGGGGCAGAGGTGGTACTTGCTCCGGACACAAAAATTCCAGGGGCGCTAAGTTCCAAATAAACAATTTAACGGCTGTAACCTTTTCGTAATTTTATTTTATTAAAATAAAGTGGAGGATGTAGTTGGCAGCAACTTTGAATAATAGATGAAAATTTCTTGGAGACAGGGTGGGGGGGCGCTTATCAAGACCTTGCACCGGGCGCAAGCGCAAGAGAGGTCAGAAACACCACTGCCCTCAGAAAATTTAGAATGTTTAAATACTCCTCTATTCCCCTTGAAGTTATTTATGTGGGTACCATTGTTCAAATGTCCACCCCATTAATAGCTCCAGAATGGTAGGCTAGTGCATAATTGTTTATTGGTGGCTCATCACTGCCGCTAAAATAATGTCTCGAATTGTCTTCTAAATTTTAGTTAGCCGACATCCTCGTCGTGGCTACTATTGTCCTCCTATTGAAACACTTCAATAAAATCACACTTTTTACTTGAGTTTGAAAATAAACTCAATGGTGTTATGTGGGTGTTAAATAAACTTGAAGGTGTTACGTGGGAAGATCTTTCCATGGAGGAAGTTTTAACGGGGGAAGGGACATTGCTATGAAGGGGGCGCTGGATTTCCCAGCATTATTTTAAAAAACGATCAGAAATTAAATAAAAAGAATCAATTTCTGAACTGAAAGTAAGGAGCAACATCAAAACTTAAAACGAACAGAAAGTATTACGTATATGATTGGTTTCCCCCCCCTAGTCATTAACTCACTCTTTATGCTAGAGTTTTTTTTGTACTTTCATCAGAGCTATTTATTCTAATTAACGGGTTCTGTGATTAAGGGGTCATTCTTAAAGAATTGGAAAATAAATTTGAACTTTAGCGTAAAGAGCGAGGTATTGACTAGGGGGCGAACTCCCTAATTTACGTAATAAGAATATACGAATATAAAAGTTTGTTACAAAAGTTAATTCGTAAGTTACGTCAGAACAAATTTCGAGAAAGCCATTTAGCCAAAAAAAGTAAAATTAATATGCAAATTTCGTTTTAATTATTTATGTACGGTGAGCCAAAACCAAAGCTGCATTAAATCAAAAACGTTCAGAAATTAAATATAAAAAAACAAGTTTTTTTTAACTGAAAATAAGGAGCGACATTAAAACTTAAAACGAACGGAAATTAATCTGTATTAATCCGTGAAGTAAGGAGTGCCATTAAAACTTAAAACGAACAAAAATCATTCTGTATATGAAAGGGGCTGTCCCCTCCTCAACACCTCGCTCTTTACGCTAAAGTTTGACTCTGTCTCACAACTTTATTTTTTAAAACAGTAAAAAACTTTAGCGTAAAGAGCAAGGCGTTTAGGAGGGGACAGCCCCTTTCATATACAGAATAATTTCTGTTCGTTTTAAGTTTTAATGGCACTCCTTACTTTCAGTTAAAAAAAACTTGGTTTTTTATTTAAATATTAAGAATGTATAACTTGCCGCAGAAAGAGCAAGCCCTGAGTTTTCTTTAGTCAAAATTTAGCTTTAGTTATATTAAAGCCCATTAATAAATATCGGAATTATTAATTACTATAATAAAATTTGTGGTTGCATCAATAAACAAACAAATGTAATCTTTGGAAACATCTGATAACATTTGTCTGTTGTTGTTATATCACACTGTATTATATCTTTACGTCAAGTTTTGCAATAATTAAGGAATTAACAGACAATAGCTTTAGTTTTCGTTCAGAATAATCCTCGCTTTCTGTCAAAATAACCCTTTGCACTTTTTTTCTTCAAAAATTAATAAATCTCACAAATATGGAAACATGTATATTTTGCAAAGTTATTTTTAAACGTAAGCTTTATGCCACAAAGCGTGACCGAGATCATAAGTAGCAGATCTAGTACCTCTAACCAGTTCTTTCAAATGTGAAAACATCTTAAAAAGCCTGAAAGATGTATATTTAGGAAAGTTTTTTTTTGTAATTGAAATTAGGAATTCATGTTCGTTTTACTATTAACAAAATACTTGGAAAAATGCTGCACTTGAGACATGACGAGCACAAGCCGGGGCAAGACTATGGACAGTATAGGCATATAGTACATAACTAACAGCAGATACTTCACCTCAGCAGAGAACAAATTTTTGTCACTGCAAACTAATTTGTGCATCAGAAGCTAATTACTTCCTGGCAATCCATGTCCTTCTGCGCTTCATCTTTCGATTCAAATTAATGGTAGATTCTATCGCATGATCAAAGGCAGAGTCACATCCAGGATTTTTTTCGGGGTGGAGAGGGGGGGGGGAGTGGGTTTACAAAAAAACTGTTAAAACGCATCAAAAATGTATTTGTATTTTTTTACTTTTTTGCGAGTCGGACAAACATTTCGGAGGGTGGGGGGTCTAACTCCCTACCCCTGGATACTGTAAACTTCTGAATAAAATTCTTGGAACAAAAGATATGTTTTCAATTTATTGGGTTTTGAAAACGTTAAATGGAACACAGGGTCTAGTTGAATTTATGATGTTTGTCTTCTGGAATTTGGAAAGTGGGATACCAGGGTTTTTGGTATTGTGGATGGGCGAGCTTTAGCAGAATATGGAATAGCGAGTTTCTAAAAGAGACTCTTCTTATCCCTCCTCTCACATGAACTCTTAGCTCTGAAAAATTCGGCTACACGCTTACGAATATTAGATATTTATCAATGTAAACCCAGACATCACCAGAAAGGAGTAGCTTGAAAAGGTTTAAAATACGGTCTTAATCAAAGGATGTGTAAATGAATGTGAGATTGATCAGAAAGAACATGGTTTTATAAAACTAAATGCTAGAGCAATAAAGACAGAGCGACTTTTATACTCTTCCAAATATTCCAGACATCCATTAACGGGAATGATATAGTACGTACTCAATGCATGCCCAAAATGAAACAATAAATTAACCTTTTTAATAAAGAGACTGTCCTTTTCTTCTTTACAAGGCGAGCTAGATAATATACCATTACTTATTTACAAAGCCCCGATAAGTATTATTCAATCGTCAGTCACGACTTTGAAAAGTCTTGCCAAATCCCATCAAGCTGTAAAAAGAGTTGGACACTGAAATGTTGAAAATTTCACCAAGTGTTACAGTCATAAATAAATGTCTTCTGGTGGTAAATGTCAACGGCTAAAGCATAAATTGGCTGGCCCTGTCAAGTTTAGAAAAATTACCATGGCGTCGCATACAAATGGTCGTGTCACAGGAGGTAAATAATGACTATCATTTATCACTCCAAAGAGGGGTTTCGCCTCTGCCGACAAGCATACATTCCTTGCAAACTAATTATCTTGAATGACAGCTACTGGTTATGAATTACTAAGATGTCGGAAGGAATAAAAGCTTAGCGGGAAACGCCAAAACATGGTATGGTGAATAGCTAATATAAATCACAATTCATAGCTTGACGTTCCACTGAAAAAGCCACTAAATATGGATGTGGGTGGATTAAGAAAGTCTTCCTTTCTGTTTTTTAGATTGATGGTTGTTTCATAGTATAATAGCCTGAATTTAAATTAATTAATGAAATTACTTTTTGTGTGCGGAAAGTTTATCTTTCCATTCCGCCAAAAATAAAAGAAATTGAAAATAAATATCAAGAAAGCGTTAATCTTACAGTGAGAGCTGAAAAAATCCAGGATTTTTTTCAGGAAAGGGGGGTGGAGGCTACAAAAAAAACTCAAAAAACGCATCAAAAATTTGTTTATATTTATCTTTGTTTGGTTTTTACGAGACTGACAAACATTTGGGTGGGAGGGGGGGGGGTCAGACCTCCTACAACACCCCCCTGGATTCGGCCTTGCTTATAGTAAATGAAAGAAATAGATGAACAACCCTATCAGATGCGGGAAGTCCTGTCTTGCACGTTTTCAGGAAGTTATTTCGCAAGCAAAAAGGACTTCAGGTCACCAATACCATCCCAAAAAGCCAAAAAAAAGGAAAATCCATGAAAACATAGAAAAACATAGGAAAATCACATAAATGTAATATTTGAAGAGAGGATAGTAGTTAAGGTCACTTTTTCGCCTCTTTACATATCTGAATTTTACCAAAAATTCTAGATTTCAAGTGTTCTTCTCATTATGCGCTATATTTCAGCATTTCTCCGTCATTTTTTGGTTTTCTTACTTGTGCGGTTTACATAATCATAATAATCAAAAGGCGATATAATAATACAAATATTAAAATATTTATGATTCACATGAAGAAAATTTTTATAAAGAAAAATAGGAATATTCATCTGTTATATGATAAATAAAAAAAAAAAATCATCCCCTGTTATAAAAACAGCATTTTGAAGTTCTTCTGTAAATTTTAAAGAACCTGTGATTTAGACTTCTTGGTGGTGGAGTCTTCACAGTAGGAGAGGATTCGTTTTCTTTAATAGTCTGTCCCTTTTTCTTGGATTGTTTAAAAAAAAGTTTTTCAAAAAAAATGAAAACAAGAGTGGAGCAACTGATCCTTTAAAGGCAAGCAGAGATCGGCAGCATATGAATGGCGGGACATCGAATGACCAATTTACTAATTTCAAGTGAACCACTTTAGTTCCAAAAAAGTATAATATATACAAATTAATTATAAGCATTTAGGACGAAACAAATCGTTCGAGAATAAACAAAAATTAAAATGGACACTTGACTTGACATAAGTCCCATCCGTCCTTGAAGGTCGTCTTGGGGCCTCTTTCTTCGTAATGGCGTGGATGTGCCTATTGTATGCTTCACGGTCTTCTGTTAGGCGAAGAAGGTCCGAGAGGCGGTGAGGTGCAAAGCTTTCCTTCCACCTTTTTTGGGGACGACCACGAGGACGAGAACCGTGAATTTGGCCTTCGAAGGGGATTTTTGGGAGACGGGACCGACTCATCCGTTGTACGTGACCGATGCATCGAAGTTGCTGGAGCTCGATCTTCATGAGAATTGTTTGTTGTACCTTAAGGCGCTCGAGAAGTTCGGCATTTGAGATTCTATCAAGGTAAGTGATCCCGGCGATGTGGCGGTGGCACTTAGTTTCAAATGCTGCGAGTCGACGATTGGTATTTACCTTAAGCGTCCATGTTTCGCATGAGTAGATTGCAATGGGGGTGATCAGGGTATCGAAAAGTCGTGTTTTAAGCCGCAGAGACAAATCCTTGCTTCGCCATATGGGCATAAGGGCCTTGAAACTGGAACTCGCGAGCGCGAGACGTCTTTTAATGTCTTTTGATAGACTGTTGTCACTGGTGATCAGACTACCGAGGTAAGGTACTCTTCGACCCACTGGACCCTCTCTCCATTGAGTTTTATGTCTGGCTTAACTGTATCCTGCGGCTTTCGTGAGCAGCACATAGCCTTTGTTTTTGATACATTTATGATCATTCTAAAAGAACTAGTGGCTTCGAGGACGTCGTTAGCAACTGCTTGTAGATCCTTGGGTGTTTCAGCCATTTTGTCGATACCGTCGGTGTAGGCTAGCTTATCTGTCTGAGCACCCCCTATATGTGCGCCGCAAGTTGTTTCCACCAGGGATAAGACTGCTGTGAGGAAAAGGTTGAACAGCTCTGGAGACAAGAGGCATCCTTGAAGGACACCTGCGGAAGTCCGGAAACTGTCAGTGAGACCTTCACTAGTCATGACGGGACTCCCAAATTTGGAGTACATATCTTTGATAAGATCTACTAGATTTCGTGGGATTCCGTAATGGAGGAGGATATGCCATAGGCCATTTCTCCAAACGAAGTCAAATGCTTGCCTTAAGTCGATGAAGAGCTGATACAGGTGGCGACCGAATTCCAGATATTTCTCTAAAATTTGGCGAACAGTGAGAATTTTGTCAACGGTCGATCTCCCAGGGCAAAAACCGGCTTGGTATTCTTGGATGACTAAGGATGACACGGCTTGGATCCGTTGGAGTATAATACGGGTGAAGATCTTGGCAGTTTGACTTGTTAGGCTAATAGGACGGTAATTATCACATACTGCCTTTGACCCCTTCTTGTGTAGTGGAACAATTGTGGCTTCGCACCAAGAAGTTGGGAAATGACTCTTTTGCCAGGCACCGGATACAATCTTGTGGGAAAGATCTATAAGTGGTTCACACCGGACTTTCAGCAGTTCTGCCTGTCTTCCATCCGGGCCAGGGGCCTTGTTAGTCTTCAGCGCTTGAATGGCATCCTCGACCTCAGAACGGAGAGCAGGTGGGCTGGGGTCTGAGAAAGTAACGGGAAACAGGTCCAGGACATTAGGGTTTGGAAGGATATCAGGATTAAGTTTTTCTTTGAAATGCTCCATCCATCTCGATCGGACACCCTTTGTGCTTTGTATCTGGGAGCCGTTTTTATCTAGCAGTTCACAAGAACTGAGACTTTTCTTGCTTGTTAGCTTACGAACTCTCTTATACATGAAGTATGAGTCGCCTTTCTTAAAATCAGACTCCCACTGTTCGCATTTGTCTTTAATGTAGGTGCGATGGGCTCTACGGGTGGCTTTTACTACAGCACGCTTCAACTGCTTATATCTGTCCCTGCTCTCTCTGTCTGACCTCTTACTGTGTTTCGTTTCTCAGCACATAATAAAATAATTTTGTTGGTTATCCAAGGCTTTTATTACCCTTTTTGGTTCCTAGGGCGGACATCGCTACTTTGCTGATGATCTTCGAGGACTCTGTGACCAGTTTATCGATATCCTCTTTAGATAGAGTTATAGAAATATTAGAAAGAAGGTCCGATATTTGAGTAGACAGTCCATCGATGTAGGTCTGTCTAGTTTGAGGGTCTTTGAGAAGATGTGGGTTGAAACGAGCGAGTCTCTTATTCAGCTTTGCGGAAGATTTCAGGCGTTTCTTTAGTGCAGACATGACCAGGGAATGGTCACTGTCGAAATCGCCACCTGTGAGGGTAACAGTATCTAGCACAGACGATTTCCACCGCCTAGAGACGAGCACGTGATCAATAAGATTACGGGTTTTTCCATCCGGCGAGGTCCAAGTCCCCTTACGACGTTCTCTGTTTTTGAAGAGAGTATTGGTAATGGCTAGATCACTGTTTCTACAAAATTCAATGAGGCATTCTCCCCTCTTGTTAAGTCGTCCAAGGCCAAATTTACCCATAACATCTTCGTTTCCAGCAGAAGCGTTACCAACAATAGCATTGAAGTCGCCACTGACAGCAACAAGGTCTTTTTTGGGAACTGCGTCAATTAGGCTTTGCAGTTGAAGGTAGAAATAGTCAGACTCTTTTCGTTCTCCCATTCCCAGGGATGTAGCTCCAGCTTATTTGTTGGAACGGGGCTCATAAGCGGACAGTCAAGGAATATGGGCTACATAATAAATTGTTTCTCCAAATTATTGGGGGGGATACTGCCCCCCGAAATGACACCCCTGATATTCGTACATCTCGTTCGCCAGCACAAAGATTGTAACACAACTACATAACTCTCCATGGTAGCTTGCCAAAGAAGTTAGAAGCATTTTGGTAGACTAGTAGCTATATCCAAAGTAGCAGCTTCACAAAACTTGCAGTCCAGGTATGAGTAAGCTTTAAATTTTCATAGGTAGGAAAATTAAGCTTTGAAGATGGCTAGCGTATTGACCGGAAAAGGAAGCGGGATAACATTTCTTTGGGGAAGTCTACTTAACCGTAGTTATGTGCCAGTAGTGGCGGTTCGGCCCTCTCTTGCATCCATGCGAAAATCTTGATTAGCACCCCCCCCCCCCTTCTGCTTGTTAAAAGTTTAAATTTTTGCACAATATTGAGGTCAAATCTTAACAAAATTTTCACATGTTAACAAACTTTCTATTTATTGACAAAACTTTTTGTTTATTTAAATCTGACCTTTCTTACTTTATATTGAGAAAGATACGAGGCAAATAAAAATTTCGGATTCAATTTAATTGTACTTACTGCCAACTGCGCCCTCTACCTTATTTTAACAAAAATACATTTCAAAATTATAAAATGATTATAAATGTTAAATTATTTATTTGGGATTTTGCGCCCCTAAAATTTGGTCGCCCGGGGCAAGTACCCCCTCAGGCCCCCCTAAAACTGCCTCTGTGTGGACCACGTGGTTTATGGTTTTCTCACTGAGAATGAAAAAACAGAATTTTTCTCACTTGAAAAAACAGGAATTTTCTCACATTTATGGTTGCTTCTTGGACGGTTATGAGTGTTGGTCAATTTATTTGATGTTTTTCATGGATGTCAACAGCAATTCATGTCTGTTTTATGGTTTTTGTCAGTGAGAATGAAAAAAAAGTATTTTTCTCACTTTGATGGATTATTGCGTAATCGATTGGTAATTTGGAACACCAGTGCTGTCAGTCATAAATCAAACTGTTTCCGGGGAAGTTAATTAATGTCTGACAGATGACGTCAAGTTAATTATTGTCTTTGGAATTCGACCATAATTGTTTCCAGGGCAAAGTTTAGATCACACGTGACAGATGATGTCATGATTGATTGGTTTAACACGAAAGGGGAATTAATTTGTTGTTTCCAAAGAGAATTATTGATTCAAGAAAGGGGAATTAATTTGTTGTTTCTAAGGAGAAGGTGGGGAAGAGATATATTGGTTGTGTAATCGAAGGGAGAGAATTCCCGAGAAATTGATTACATAATCGGTAGAACCCTATCAGGAGCTCGTGAC
>JAQQPU010005702.1:0-44619 GCA_029168905.1 Artemia sp. Kazakhstan ARC1039 | reverse complement strand
GATTGGAAATTTATAGGGCTAGTGCCCTTTTTAATAGTCGAAAGTGATTGGAGGGCAACTAGCCCCCCCGCCACACCCATCATTCCCCCAAACACATCCAATCAAAATTTTGAGATAGCCATTTTGTTCAGCGTAGTTGATTTCCAGATAGAAAATATGGTTTTGAGGAGGACACTCCCCCACGACCCTCAGGGCAAGGGTTTTAAGTTACGCCCTGGGAGTGTATAAGGTTTTTATAGAAGGCGTTGTCACAGAAACTTCAAAAAGGTTCATTCGATTGGAAATTCAAATGTTTAGTGCCCTTTTTAATAGTCGAAAGTGATTTGAGGGCAACTAACCCCCTTCTCACGCCCACTTTTTCCCCAAACACATCCAATCAGAATTTTGTGACAGCTATTTTATTAAACGTACTTTTAAGTTCTGGAAATTAGGTCTTTGAGGATGATAACTCCCCCACAGCCCTCAGGGCAAGGGTTGTAAGCCATACCTTGGGGGCATATAAGGTTTTGTATAGACAAAGTTGTCGTAGAAACTTCAGAAAGGGCTCATTTGATTGGAAATTTAAATGGCTAGTTCCATTTTTAATAGTCGAAAGTAATTCTAAGGCAACTGACACCCCTTCCACGCCCACCATTTCCCCAAACACATCCAATCAAAGTTTTGATATAGCCATTTTGTTGAAAGTTCTGGAAATTATATGTTTGAGCAGGACACTCCCCCCAGAGTCTTCAGGGAAAAGAATTATAAGTTATGCCCTGGGGGCATATATGGTTCTTATGGAAAGAATGCTCGTATAAACTTCAGAGAGGGCTCATTTGATTGGAAATTGAAAGTTCTAGTTCACTTTTTAAGTGTCAAAAGATATTGGAGGGTAACCAGCCCCCCTCAAACTCTTTTTCCCAAATGCATCCAATAAAAATTTTAAGATAGCTATTTAGTTAAAAATAGCTCAAAGATCATATAATAAGTTATAACCTGAGGGCATATATGAGTCTAATGGAAGGGATGCTCGTATTAGCTTCAAAGAGGGATCGTTTGATTGGAAATCGAAAGTTCTTGTTCACTTTTAAGAGTCAAAAGATATTGGAGGGCACAGACCCTAGGGCCCGAGGGCAGGTGTTGTAAGTTATTCCCTGGGGGAAAATATGGTTCTTATTGAAGGGGTTCAGAGATGGCTCATTCAGAGATGAAAAAATTCAAAGGTGGCTCATTTGATTGGAAATTGAAAGTTATAGTTAATTTTTTTAGAGTCAAAAGAGATTGGAGGGTAACTTTTCAAAATTTTGAGATAGCCATTTTGTTCAACATAGTTGAAAGTTCTGGAAATTATATCTTTGAGTGGGAAACTCCCCCATTTTATTCAACGTAGTTTTAAGTCCTGTAAATTAGGTCTTTGAGGATGACCACCCCCTCACATCCCTCAGGGCAAGGGTTGAAAGCTATGCCCTGGGGGCATATAAAGTTTTTATAGAACACGTTGTCGTAGAAACTTCAAAAAGGGCTCATTTGATTAGAAATTAAAATGGCTAGTGCCCTTTTTAAAAGTCGAAAGTAATTGGAAGGCAAATAACACCCCTTCAGCGCCCACCATTTCCCCAAACACATCAAATGGAAATTTTGAGATAGCCATTTTGTTCCACGCAGTTAGAGTTCAGGAAATTATATCTTTGATTAGGACACTCCCCCCGAAGTCTTCAGGGCAAGGGTTATAAATTATGCCCTGGGGACATATAAGTTTTTATTGAAAACTTTGTCGTAGAAACTTGAAAAAGGAATCATTCGATTGGAAATTCAAAGGTATAGTACCCTTTTTAATAGTCGAAAGTGATTTGAGGGCAACTAGCCCCCTCTCTCACCCACCTTTTCCCAAAACACACCCAATCAAAATTTTTAGATCGCCATTTTGTTCAGTGTCGTGGATCTCCAGAGAGAAATTATGTTTTTGAGGAGCAAACTCCCCCAAAGCCCTCAAGGCAAGGGTTGTAAGTTATGCCCTGGGGGCATGTAAGGTTTTTATAGAACGCGTCATCGTAGAAACTTCAAAAAGGCCTCATTAGATTGGAAATTGAAATGGCTAGTGCCCTCTTTAATAGTTGAAAGTGATTGGAAGGCAACTGACACTCCTTCCACGCCCACCATTTCCCCAAACATATCCAATCAAAATTTCTAGATAGCCATTTTGTTCCACGCAGTTTAAAGTTCAGGAAATTATACCTTTGAGCATGACACTCCCCCCCCCCCCCCACAGTGTTCAGGGCAAGGGTTATAAGTTATGCCCTGGGAGCATATATGGTTTTATTGAAATCTTTGTCGTAACAACTTGAAAAAGGGCCCATTCGATTGGAAATTTAAAGGGCTAGTGCCCTTTTTAATAGTTGAAAGTGATTTGAGGGCAACTAATCCCCTTTTCACGCCCACCTTTTCTCCAAACACATCCAATCAAAATTTTTAGATATCCATTTTATTCAACGTAGTTGAAAGTCTTGGAAATTAGGTCTTTAAGGATGACAACCCATCTCTCTCCCCACAACTATCAGGGAAAGGGTTGTAAGTTATGTCCTGGGAGCATGTAAGGTTTTTATAGAAAGCGATGTTGTAAAAATATTAAAAAGGGCTCATTCAATTGAAAATTGAAAGGGCTAGTGTCCTTTTAATAGTCAAAAGTGATAGAAGGGCAACTAGCCCCCCTCTGAAGCCCACCATTTCTCCAAACACATCCAATCAAAATTTTGAGATATACATTTTGTTCAACGTAGTCGAAGTTCTGGAAATTAGGTCTTTTAGGATGATAACCCCGTCGGAGCCCTTAGTGCAAGGGTTGTAAGTTATGCCCTGGGGGCATATAAGGTTTATATAGAAAGTTGTTGTAGAAATTTCAAAAGGGGCCCAAACACATTCAATCAGAGTTTAGAGATAGTCATTTTGTTCAACGTAGTTGAAAGTCCTGGAAATTGTGTATTTAAGGATGACAAACCCCCCAGAGTTCCCAGGACAAAGATTGTAAGTTATGCCCTGGGGGCATATAAGGCTTTTAATGATAGAGTTGTCGTAAAAACTTAAAAAGGGGCTAATTCAATTGGAAATTGAGAGGGCTAGTGCACTTTTAAATAGTTGAAAGTGATTGGAGGGGAACTAACCCCCCTCTCACGCCCACAATTCTCCCAAACACATCCAATCAAAATTTTTAGATATCCATCTTGTTCAACGTAGTAAAAAGTTCTGGAAATTAGGTCTTTGAGGATGAGAACCCCCTCCCCCCTCTAGCCCTCAGTGCGAGGGTTGTAAGTTATTCTCTGGGGGCTTATAAGATTTTTATTGAAAGCGTTGTCGTAGAAACTTCAAAAGGGCTCAGGTGATTGTAAATTGAAAAGGCAAGTGCCTTTTTTAATAGTTGAAAGTGACTGGAGAAATACTAACGCCCCTCTCACGCCCACCATTTTCCAGACATATCCAATCAAATTTTGAGATAGCCTTTTTGTTTAACGTAGTTTAAAGTTCTGGAAATTAGGTCTTAGAGGATGACAACCACCCTCACAGCCCTTAGGGTAAGGGTTGTAATTTATGCCTTGGGGGCTTATAAGGTGTTTTTAGGAAGTGTTATCGTAGAAACTCAAAAAGGGCTCATTCGATTGGAAATCAAAAGGCCTAGTGCCCTTTTTAATAGTCAAAAGTGATTGGAAGGCTTGGGATTTTTATAGTAAAGATCGATATGGGTATAATGTGTTATTTTGTTGTTGTTGTTGTTTAGACCAGGGCACTTTGTATAGAAGGAGTTGTTGTAGGAACTTCGAAAAGGGCTCATTCGATTGAAAATAGAAAGACCTGATGCGCTTTTTAATAGTCGAAAGTGATTGGAGGGAAATTAATTCCCCTCCCAAGCCCACCTTCCTATTTGACTTTTTGTTTAAAAACTAAATGTTGCCATAAGATTAAATCAAAATGAACTGTGTTAATGCTAATTCCTAATAAGGCATCTCAGCAGTATCCCAAGAACGACTAAGGGTATTATGTTCAAACTTTCAAGGCTGCTTCTGCTCTAAAAATTTAACCAAATCAAAATGGCAAAACTGTATCCAAGCTCTCCAAGAAGGTAAACAGATTTTTTTGCGAATAGTATCAAGTTTTCCATTTCTGGTCAACTAGAGGAGGTATGAAACTAAATTGAACACTACTATTTTTGTCCAGATTTTTAAGAGGGTGTATGTTGTTAAAAATTTCTAAAAATTTTTCTCCAGCATACAAATAGCAGGCCAAACTATAAATTCTTAAAGAAACGAAAAGATTTAAAGTATTATTTCTTTTTTTTGAAAAGACTATGTCAATATAAAACGAACAGAAATTAATTAAAAAAAATTTTTCCGCAAAATAAGTTTTTCAAAGAAAAGTAAAGAACGCCATTAAAAAAAATAGCAAAAATAAAATCAAATAATCTACCAAGCGTGAAAATAACACAAATTAGTATCGATAAATAAATGAAACCAAAAACGAACAGAAATTACAATAAATAACCGAGTCAAACTGAAAACGAGCAGATACTGATATTTAGTTATCAAAATGTTAATATTATTTGATTTATTAATGTTACAAAGATCGATGTGGGTATAATGTATTATTTTGTTGTTGTTGTTGTTTAGACCAGGGCACTTTGTATCGAAGGAGTTGTTGTAGGAACTTCGAAAATGGCTCATTCGATTGAAAATTGAAAGGCCTGATGCCCTTTTTAATAGTCGAAAGTGATTGGGGGAAACTTATCCCCCTCCCACGCCCACCCTCCTATTTGCCCTTAAGTTTAAAAATTAAATGTTGCCATAGGATTATATCAAAATGCACTGTGTTAATGCTAATTCCTAATAAGGAATCTCAGCAGTATCCCAAGAAAGACTGAGGGTATAATGTTCAAACTTTCGGGGCTGCTTCTGTTCTTAAAATTTATCCAAGTCAAAATAGCGAAAGTGTATCCAAGCTATCAAAGAAAGTAAACAGATTTTTTTGCGAATGGTATCAAGTTTTTCATTTCAGGTCAACTAGAGGAGGTATGAAACTAAATTAAAAACTACTGTTTGTGTCCAGATTTTTAATAGGGTGTATGTTGTTAAAAATTGCTGAAAATTTTTCTCCAGCACACAAATAGCAGGTCAAACTGTAAATTCTTAAAAAAACGAAATGATTTAAAGTATTATTAATTTGTTTCTGAAAAGACTATGTCAATATAAAACGAACAGAAATTAATTAAAAAAACTTTTTCCGCAAAATGAGTTTTTCAAAGAAAATTAAAGAACTCCATTAAAAAAAAAAATGAGCAAAAATAAAATCAAATAATCTACCAAGCGTGAAACTACCACAAATCAGCATCGATAAATAAATGAAACCCAAAACGAACAGAAATTACAATAAATAACCGACTCAAACTCAAAACGAGCAGAAATTAACATAAGTTGGGCTCGAAACCCCTATGCCTTCCTAAGGCCAGAACATAATTTGCACTTTACTGAAAAAATACAAAGTAATGTGCATTGTCAGTTTAATATACATATACTGATTTTTAGGAATCAAAATGTTAATATTATTTGATTTATTAAAGTTACAAAAGTAAAAACATTTATATTTTTTCAGTAAAGTGCATATTATGTTCTGGCCTTGGGAATAAACTTTACCGGCATTTTCATTTAAATAAAATATTTTGAGTGCTATTGAGACTTTTATACTGTCCCGACCTCCCCAAACCCGAATTTGTTGTTCAAGAAGAGCTCGAATCCTACTCGCATACGTATGGACGATATTTATTGGATCTAGTATAATATCTCTTGCCATTAGCGAGTTAAATGGATCCCCAAATATTGCTGTATAAAAATCTAATGTTTTCAAGACAGAGCTTTTTAAATACCACTGACGATAAAATTGTTACTTCTAAGAGAAATTAGTTAACTTTGACGGTGAACTTGCTGCTATTAGAAAATATTGTTACTATTAAGAAGAAAAACCTGTTGCTTTTAAGAGAAATTTGGTAGTGTTATGTAAAAGTTCGTTATTAGTATTAAGGAAAATTTTGTAACTTCGACGAGAAAATGTGTTATTGTTAAGAAAAAAGTGCTAATTATGACAAAAAAACTTGTCATAAACAAAACATGTTATTTTTAATTAACATTTTTTATCTTCGACGGAAAAATTACTGCTTTTTGTTTGTTTGTGTGTGTGTGTGTATGTGCATGTGCATGTGCATGTGTGTGTGTGTGTGTTGTTGTGGATGTGTGTGTGTTTGTGTGTGTGTGTGTGTGTGTGTGTGTGTGTGTGCGTGTGTGAGGGGGTGTGGTTGTGTTTTTGTGTGTGTTTCGAACGTTAGAAGACGATTACAAAGATAATGATGGTTGTCATAGGGGTGCTAGAAATTAGTTATAGTATGGTACTGTGGCGTGAATTGCTTGCAAAAACTCGAATGAATGGGTTGAAGTAAAACTTTTAACAAGAAATATCTGAAAAATGTCTGAGAAATTCAGATTGGGGTTTCAGAAAGTGCAAAGGGAGGGGGGCCAATAATAGTGTGGCACAGTATGGGAGTTGAGATGGTATAATACGGGGGGCTTGGATGCAAAAACATGAAACAATGGATTTAAAGTGTGGCTTTTGGCTGGAAATGTCTGAAAATATCGTAGGTATGAGAACGGGGTGTCAGAGTGTGCCAGGGGGGCAAATAATAGTGAGGCACAGTAGGGGATTTTAGATGGTGTATTACGGAGGACTGGGTTACGAAAACATGAACCAATGGATTTAATGTGTGATTTTTAGCATGAAAATATCTGAAATTATTTTAGGTTTGAGGATGGGGTGTCAGAGAGTGCCAGGGGACTACTAATAGTGTGGCACAGGTTAGGAATTGTTGGAAAATAATGGCAATAGAAAATATGTCCATTGGGGATATTCAAGTGCTAGAAAAATGCATGAATAATGACGACGAAGGTCACAGGGTGTCATCAACTCGCTGAGTTTTGTAAAACCAGTGCAAATAAGGAGTAGGCTCGTTCAAGAAGTGTCATAAATTCTCTGTGGCGTAAACTACATTGGCATAGCACGTTCTAGCAATGAAACATCGAGTTCCCAGAGTTCAAGTAAAAAAATACTGTTAGATTCCAGAGGCTTATTTAGATTCCAGAAGCTTAGTTTCGGAGCGAAAAGGTTGATTCTTAGGGGTTGAGGGCTGGTGCCACATGAGTGATGGAGGGGAGATGTGTGTGATACCATGGTGGTGTGGAGTGTTTTGTGGGGGCATCATGATAGGCTTGGGTTGCAAAAACTTGAATCATAGGATTTAAATGCATAATTTCTTTTATAAAATAACTGAAAAAATGTATTAGGAATTATGACTGGGGAGGGTTCAGTTAAACAGGGTCAGTTGCACGGGTTATAAACATGGGCTTGGCTCCCTAAAACTTGAATCACGGGATTTAAAGGCAAAATTTTTAATAAGAAATGCCTGAAAAATGTCTTGGGGGGGATTTGGTGATCTCAGAGGGGTGATGTATGCCATCCAAAGTTTACCATGGTGGTATGCATTGCCATGGACAGCGTACTCTAGAGCTTGAAGAAAAGGCGGGGGACGTTAAATGAATTTTTCGGTAGAGGCGGAGTGAAAGCTAACATCTCTGTCTAAGAAAAGATGCATTTCGTTAAAAAAACTCAAGACATTGCAAAAATTTAACCCTATTATCAAGGCGCCCCTTCTCTGGAACTAATTGCTTGGAGTCCTCTCCCCCCACCTTTCTTTCATTTATGCATGTTATTGTTTATATTTTATTCTAAGTCAGGTTTTCCTATGTTTTTGATTTTATGTTTGCTTCGTCCTGTCTCAAAACGCTGTATTTTCATTAAGGGCTCTCAGAAATACCTCAATAATGCCTAAAAATTGAATCTATCATCAAGGCGCCCCCTGGAAACGATTGCTAGGTGGAGGGTGGGGACTATTGTTAGGATATTGTGAAATATTCATTGATTTAGCTCAATGAAAACGGGGTATTTTACTTAAGAGCTCTTAATATGTCCTAAATTTGCATCCAATATCAAGCTTATCCCTACCAGTGTTGCTTGGTAGGATGCCTTTTTCTATAATAGATGAATCTTTTGCATATATTACGATAAGCCTTTTTCACTCTTTATTTTTGTTTATTATATTTTTAACTGCCTTTTTTATGTTTTAATATTGCTTGTAAATTTGTTTGAAATAATAAAACCCTTATTTACAAAGTCTGTGATTTTAAGATTTATGGTTTTGGACTATTAATGTCATTATATAGTTAAAGCACTCCTTAGTCTGTATCGCTATTAATACCTTGAGAGAAAATGTCTCCGAGAGTTTGCCAAATTTGGGACAGGAACACATCGTTCTAACGAGTGCCAAAAAAGGGGAATCTCAGGTGTCATACGTTCGTTTAATTTTAGAATATAATGACTAGGACAAATATTAGGAATGACTTGTTAGTCCTCTCGGCTAAGGCACAAAGCTGTTGGAGGAAAATTGACCTTTCGAATCCTGGCGGGGTCAAGAACTAAAGAAAAAAAAAGAAACAACTAAAGAATGAAAGAAAGAAAAAAGTATTGAGAGTTTCGGGCGAAAAATGAAAATGCGAAAAAGGGTCTTATCTGGCAGTGATGGTTGCACAATCATTACGTAAGGTTTGTGCTCTCATTACTTTCCATGCGGGGATTCCCCTATGGGTAGCTGAGATAGGGTTACAGAAAATTGCGTTAACCATATTACCCTGACCGTTTTAAACGGGGTAAGTCGTGTGACCTCCTTGGAGTCCAGAAAGGTGTGTCATGGAGTCTTACCATGTGCGTTCCCTTTAATAGAACCAGTCATGGCGTTGCACAGGAGTTCCGACTAGTAGGGTCTGCTCGGAATCTTGCCAGCTGACTGCTAGAAACAGGGATGTAGTGACGTCAGAGGGCATGTCACAGAAATACTATGAACCTGTTTAAAGCGTGAGGATGTGTCACGTTATGTATTAGGGGCTCTGCTTGAAATACAGAGGGGTTTGTCGCGTGACAAAACATGGCATGGATTCGGAATCTTGCCAGCCGTTCGCTAGAAACAAGAGCTCCACGCCTAATGCCCCGTTTAAAATCCCCTGCTCATCTGCTATCTGACCTGGGAATTTTGCCAGGGATGGGAATCTTGCCAGGGCTCTCATGGGAATCTTGTCAGCTGGAAATAGGGATGCATTGACGTCAGAGGGCTTCATTAGAAATCCAATGCTCATTTTCCTGTGGCTGCCATGACGTCAGATGGCATGTCAGAGAAATCCTATAGGGAAAGGGAGGACATGTCACAGAGTCTGGAACCCTCCCACTACTTGCAAGCAAAAGTTTCACTGAAATTTTTCCCCTTATTAAATTGTTTTCTATAATTATCCAACTTTCTTGTGCACTAATAACTGCAATAATTACTAATAAACAAATACATATTTAATATCATCATAAAAAGCTGATTCTTTGAGTGAATGCTATCAACACTTAGGCTCTTATACTTTTGTTATTGACAAGTATTTACTTATCATACAAGAATTTGATTTTTTTTATTGCTCTAACCAAATCATATAAAAAAATGTCTGTGGAAAACTAGAAAGGGGTCACTCAGTCACAAATTAAAACTTATGTTTTTCCTTAATAAGGGTCAAAATATATTAGAAGGCAGCCAACAATGGGACAACACACATTTTTTCAATGGTTTTTCCCTATTCTGCTCTCTTTACTTTGTTTTTCATATATTTACTTTATAGTCCCAAATTTCCAGGGATGAAATTTTTATTTTTATTTGGTCTAATCCTGACTGTCACACGTTTTGTAACCGCATACTCTTTTGTTCTTCACTTTTATTTTTGAGTCAATGTAATTCTCTCTGCCACTTATCTCTTAACTGCATTTGTCTTTGTACTTCATTTAAATTTATCATTACTTCAGACATTTTTTCAGTTCATTGTTCATTTTCGCCAAAGCATTTACATTTCTCAGGCTGTTCTCTTTATCTCGCCTAATTTGATGGTCAAGTTTGTTCATTTTGAGCTTATGTTTTTGTCCTCTTTTGCCCTTTTTAGCACTCATTTTGAGCTTACGTTAATTTACACTTTTATACTCTAGATATTATGAAACTGCTGAAAACTCTGTTGATATTTACATAATCAAATATGAATATACGTATTTATATATTTATAGGTCTTTGTTCTATAAATTTTTCTAAAAGCGTCTTCACTTTCAGTCGACATAATTACTTCCCTGTTTCAAATCTTTCCTGATTCATTAATAATATTAGATAGTTTTTAATTGGTTTCAGCCTGGAAAATGACCTCTCTTCATAAGCAACGCCTACTGGATTTGTTAAGAATATTTCACAATTTCGAATTCTTTTTTTTCCATTTTGATGGCAGCGCGGGGCCTTTTCAAACAAGGGGCCAGATTACGTTCAATCGTTCCAATTGCCCTTTATCTGGCTTTGAAACCACTTCATAAGAAAGGTGATAAGAGTGATTGTAGTAATTATCGTGGGATTAGTCTGATCTATCTAGAAACTAAATTGCTTAGTAATATGATACCTTTTATACTGAGAGATGGCAAAGTTATAAGAGAAGAACAGTGATGCTTTAGAAAAGCTAGAGGAATTGTCGACCAAATTTTCAATCTTAAGTTAATAATTGAAATGTGCTTGAGTTATCAAACTCCTTTAGAACTCAGATTGATAGATTATGAGCAAACGTCTGATTCTGTTGATAGAAGAGCTTTAGCGAAGGTCTTATCCTCATATGGTACACCAGATTCTTTTCTGTCGAATGTCTAGGGCTAAACCGAAAGCAGGTCGTCCGCGGTAGTAGCAAAAGAGGTGCTATTCAAGAAGGGGCTCCTTATTTGGGAGACAATTGGAGTCAATCCAGAGCAACACCTCTATAATGCGAACGGGATTCCAAATATTGACTCACAATGAATATTCTCTACCAAAGTGTTAGATAGAATGTGTCAGAATTTCTAGTTTTAATCAAGTTTCCTTTAAATTTAAGTGTATAAATAAAGCGTATATCGAGTCTAGTGCATCAGTTCTATTTCATTTATTGATGGAACAATAACTGGTTGGCATTATGGAGAATCAAGATGTTGTTAGTCAATTCTTTGATGTACGTTTATTTTATATATATAGTTAAATATTCAATTAGGATATAAGTAAAGCATAGCATGTATTAAAAACGTAACCTAACGTAAATTAAACTTACCTAGGTACACTTCACCCCTTAAGGCCCCCCCCCCCCCAGAAAAAAAGTCGTTTAAATAGCGTAATTCATAGAGAAACCACGGCTATGCTCAAATATAATTTTTATTTAAGAAAATTTTTAAAGAACTTTTGTGAATAAAAGAGGATTATACTTCAACTTACTTTCGTTAAAGGTTATTATCTGATAGTATCATAAAGACTTCTTTCAGCCTTCACAACAATCGTTTTTATCCAAAAGAATGTATTTCACATATTCATAGAGTCTTAAAAAAACATCTAAAATGCCAAGACTCCATTGCATTTTAATAACATGATGTTTTTATATGAATTGAGCGGGATGTCAAATATTTGTACACCTCAGTTTATGAATAGGTAGCCTCGTCGGAGCGTGACATTTAAACTTCAGCTCTGGTAATTCCCATATCAATTTCACTAGGGCGTGAAAGACTTGTTTTTCCTTGTTATAACAGATACTGGGAGGCTAATTGATTAAATGCTTTTCCATAGATGTAAATGTTGAGGAGGGAATTGAGTTGGGGAGACGTCTTACTTATTAAGAATAAAATTATTAGTAAAACTGAAATATAATTTTTATTTAAGGAAATTTCTACACAAAACCATTGCTAAAGCGTCCAAAATTATCAAGTTCCGTTGAAACGGAAACATTATTGCCACCACCTACAAGACCATCTGTAATAATGTATGCATCCCATAGCAGACAAAAAGTTGCCAGTACTTCTGTGATGATGGACCTGGACAGTAATATCCTTCATAATGCTCCATACTATGAGTCGTCAACGTTCGGGGTAAGAAAATATTACCTTTACCGCTTTTGTTTTGATTATGTTTTACAATGTAAAAAAAACTAAATTTCATTAAATAATGATTCATGAAATTCAAATGAGATTCATTCAAATAATAAATTTCATTGAATCATGAAAATGATTATTTTTTTTATAATTCAATTCAAAGATGATTTACGTTTCTTCTTGAAAACGGAGAATTTTTTCGGATATTGCAAAAGCGCTGCTTTTAGTATGGAGAGCACTTTAGTAAAAGCGCCGCTACACTTTTTTTCTTTCCAATAGACCATTTAGCGTAGAAGGACTTATCGTTGAAAACTATGATGGTACATTGAATATTCTAGTGCATTATTTAGAAAATAATTCAGCAGTGACAAAGCCATCGTAATATTTGAAAAGTTATGCAAGTTGACATATATTTAAACAATTTTTTTACTAAAGTGGGAGGGGGGGGAGATGTTACTTTGGTGAAGGGATTGGGAAAAGTATGTTACTGGGTTTTACTAAAAAAGCAGAGTATTATAATTCAATTTAAAGATGAATTTAATTTTTTTTGAAAACGGAGAATTTTTTCAGACAGCGCAAAAGTGTTGTTCCTAGTATGGACAGAACTTTAGTAAATGCACCGCTATATTTTTTTTGATTTTTCTTTCCAATAGATCGTTTAGCGTGGAAGAACTTATCGTAGAAAACTATGATGGTATATTGACGATTCTAGTACATTATTTAGAAAATAATTCAGCCATGGCATAGCCATTGTAATATTTGAAAAGTTCAGACAGCTATGTGTGTTGGTAATGACACATAAACTCCACAATATATTGAGCCTAGTTGATAAGTTTTGCAAATTAACATCTGTTAAAAAAATTATTAGAGTGGGAGGGGGGGGGAAGATGTTACTTTGGTGTGGGGATGGGGAAAGTATGTTACAAGGTAATGTTTTTAAATAATATGAAAATATAGCTCGATAATAATCCATTTTCTGATTGAAAAATAGGATCAATTACACAATACAAATAAATTCTACTATTCTTTTAGGTTAACGTGGATGACTTACCGTCACTACTTCCCTACCAAGTTAAGGATTGTGTGACCTCGTTGAGGATACATCTTTGATTGCGCCGTCACCGACAGATTTTAGTGATATTCAACTCAATGAATCGCCATCTGTCGACAATGAACTGGAATGGTACAGTAAATTTTTTAAAGTGTGATTTGGTGGTAGTGAAAATTTTAATAATTTACATTCTAACACTATTGATGATAATGATGACCCTGAGTGGACAGATAACTTTTTAAAACAATGTTTTAGCGATAGGAAATTTACTACTTCATTTAATATCGCTCCTAGCGCATTTGAACAGGGCTTAGAAGTTTGTTTTGCCCAACCAGATGCATTTGTAGATCAAGGTGTATCAGAGGACTATTTTGGCAGGGTGGATCAGACAAGTTCTAGCACTTGTAGAATTTTGGATTATTTTTCCAAACAGTTATATGAGAAACCTCCCCCCAGAGTGTAAATATATGTAAGTGTACATAAAATAAGTGTAAAAATAAGTGTAAATATATGTAAATTTAAAAAAGATTTTGTTTTAAAAGGTGGGCATAGGGAGACGGGTTCAGTTTTAAAATATAATCCAGATTTAGAAGGATGTAAGGGAGTACAGCAAATCTGTTTTGAAACAGGGCAACAGTTTTTCATGTACGTATTTATTATAGTGGCATTTTGACCCCTGAGACAGAGTGCTACTAAGACAAAGTTGGACGATTGGGCGGCTAATGGAAGGGAGGGATCAGATTTCGCCAGAGTTGATTTCTGTTGTTTAAAATGTAAATATCCTCTAATACTCATGGGAATAGATATTTTTGAACAGGCTAACGATTATTTAAAGATTGGTGTTACGATGCTACAATATGAAACAGAATTTCAGCAGGGGGAGCACAGTCATCAAAAAGTTGTAATATTTCCAGTAAGGGCTCCGTCGACAGAATCAGTGAAGCACTGGATCTGGATTCTGTACACACCACCTACTGAGCCTGATCCAATTGGACATTTTAATCCAATTAAAGATACTAGTAGGGTTCTGGGGGAGGGTAAAAAGGGGCGTGTGGTACGCTACTATTGTCCAACATGTCTGTCCAAATTTCTTAGTGATTTAAATCTAAAGAATCATATGAAACACTACAAACGTCATTGATAGCAGTCTGTGGAAACGGTCAGCCATGATAGAGCAAATTTACGGCTTAGAAATTTTCAGAATACACTTTTGTAATGTGATAAGATCAGTTTGGACTGTGAGGCTAGACTCACAGATGTGAAACACCCACAAAATTCAAACCGTATTAAAGAACATCAAGCTATTGCAGTCTCTTATGCCCACGCACAAAGGGACTCTAGTAATACTATGTGACTGTTAGATGTAGTTGAGACAATGGACGGGGGAATTGCATGGTAACAGCATTGACTAAACTAATCATCACAGCAAGTAAGCCAGTCTCCCGATTACCGTACATAAATTATCCTATGATTCTAACACCAGAGGATCAGTGGGCTATTAAAAATAAAGATTTATGTTGGGTTTGTAAAGGAGAAATTTGAAGAGGGTAAAGGGAAAGGGCCTAAGTTGAAAAGGAGTAAAGGCAAAGTTCGTGACCTCGATCATTTATGGCTAGAAATATCATCAGGGGGGAGTTATTTTCGTGGAGTATCACATCCATCGTGCAATGTAAACCTAAGTAAATAGTACTTTATACCGATTTTTATACACAATTCAAATTATGATTTGAAATTTATTTTACAACCATTGGCACTGATGCAGAAAAGTGGAATTATAGATCGCGTATGGGTAGATGCTTTTTTTTCCTATAATATTATACCCAATCATCTGAGAATTTGCTGCTCTTATAACTCAAATTGAAAACACTGTATAATGGACATACTTGCTGGAATAAAATGCTTTTTTAGACTCCTATAGCTTTTTCCCCAAATCTTTTAGCCAATTAATTCAATTAGAACAAATTGACAATTTTGATAGAATTTCTCTCCTTAAACCGCGCTTTCCAGATGGTGAATTGTATGATTTATGAACGTGTAAGGGCATATATGCATATGATTACTACAACTCCAGATCGAGGCTAAGTGAGGAGAAACTTCCACCCATTGAAGCATTTTATAATTCACTTACTGATATTCAATGAACTACCACTGACAATGAATTTACCAAGAGGGTTTGGGCCAAGGGAGGATGTAAAAACGGATGGAATTATTGCATAATGAACTTGGCAAGTGATATATTGACTCTTTTGGAAATTGTCTCTAAGAAAACGGTTAGAATCTATTTGGAATTTGGGTTGGATATAGGTTATTATTTTTCAACTCTTCACCTGGTGATGGATTTAATCCTAAAAATCAGTAGAGAAGAAATTATTCTGATCACCGGTATGGATCAGCACTCATTTGTAGACAGATCTATGAGGGGAGGGTATGGTTCTCATGGGGACCACGTCATGATAAATGATCCAACTGGGCAGAACTCTGTCGACGGTGTAAGGTCTAATGCTGTTTTTTCTAGATATGAAATTTCTTTACCCCTCGGCAATGTCTCGCTACTGTTTACCATTTGGTGATTACAGATGCCTTGACAATCTTTGTTCCACAATTTGCCCCGACATTCACACTGTCGAGGAGAATTGTCCACAAGGATTTTTTTTTTAAATTGACCGTCAAATACCAATGGAGCTCCTTGACTCGGTAAAAGATTTTTTTTCCCGTGCATAAATAGGCCTGTGACCAAGGACTCTTTGAGTCCATACAATTTTTCTTTGATCGAGGATATGGGTATGCAATGAACACCTTCAAAGCAAAAGCTAATTGCCTACCTGGATCTGAAATAGAATATGGTCGTACATCATGTGCTATTGCGATGGATGGTAGCCAATAGTTTCAGGGTAACAAAGATACACAGAGCCCTGCAATTAGATCAAAAAACCTATTTGAAAACGTTTATTGACACCTTTGTCAGTAAACGTTCACAGGCAAAAACCAAATTTGACAACAAAATTTATAAGCTCATTTTAAATACAGCCTTTGGAAAAAAATGTGAAAGCGTACGAAACAGGAGTCGTTCTGACGTTTTAACCAGCGCCAAGGAATGTGCTCGAATCGTTGCCAATCCCAACTTCACAACATTCACTGTCTTAGACTCCAATATGGTCCTTCTACATAAAAAAGAAATGTTTTTCTAAATAAATATATTGCAGGTGGCAGTTCGGTACTAGAAATTTCCAAGAAAATCATGTTGTACTTTTTTTTACAATGTTTGTAAGGTACAATGGCCAAGGGAGGGGAAGTTCAAGTGTATTATGGAGACACGGATTCAAACCGATTAAAAATTAAAACTGAAAATTTATTGGAAAAGTTGGAAAATGGAGATTACATTAGCTCTCGGATGGATTTTACAACCTGGGATGAGTCCCTCTATCCTGAATTGGTGAAACACCAGGTCCCAAATCAATTGATGATGTTAAAGTTGGAGACGAGGAGTGATTTAATATTCAATGGTGTGTTTCCAGGTCCGAAGGTGTAGTGTGTGGAAACACACAATAAGGATATCAGACAATTGTGCAAGGGTGTGCCTACACACTTTATAAAAAATAATTTTGACATGAGTGCATAGAAACTGTGTTGGAAAAAGTTTAGTACCAAGACCGAAAGTCAAGGTGATTCGTTCTTTACAATTTAAGAACTACACAGTTAGAGTAGAAAAAATTCCATGTTGGCCATATCGGAGAAGGTCTTTGTACGTCAGGGTGGTGTGAAGGTACTCCCCCATGGACACTACCGTATTTCAGATCGATTTGAATGTATAGACTATAAAAAACAACTCGGTCTGGATAATTTAACATAAATTAAAGACTACTACTAATAGGTTGTGTGGTGGGTGGTTGTAGGAGGAAGATTTCCTTAATGCATTCCATTAATATTTATGTGTGTGTGTGTTTGTGCGTGTGTGTGTGTGCAATACAGAGTTATTTTTAATTATTTTTGTTGCACCTTCCGTCCCAACCCGCCGCAGTGGGTCCCCAACGCTATCCAGCCCAGCCTGCCGAAGTGGGCACCCCTGGTAGTGGGGGGGGATCTCGTTTTTAAATTTGTGTTGTAAATAGCGTTGCTTTTTGTTTTCTCTCTCCCCACACACACACACAATCAACTGTGATATTATGTATGTGTATTAAAAAATATTTGTTTTTTTGAAGTGATAATAAAAAAAAATATGATTTTAAATTGTTTATGTTTTTCTTGTTCTTGTTTTTATGGAACATCGTACAAGGATTGCTGACTAAGTAAAATTATTCTTATTTATTCATTAGACAAGTTTGGTTTACAGTTAGTTGTAGTCCAACTGTTGAACATCAAATATTTATCAATATAAAATACCACTTAGATCGTTTCTCTATGGTCCGTCAATGTCCGGCAAAACGACACTATTAACTTAAATAATTTATAATTGTAATAAAATGCTTATGCAAAAACCGAAAAAAATCTACTATTGCTATAGTTTTTGGCAAGAGTCACATGGCCCAGTAAAAGCCATTGCTGCTGCTGCAACTACGCCAATACATACGGGGACTTGAAGTTTCAATAATATTGAATCAAACTCTTGGCTGATTGTTGATAATTTAGCTGGATCCATTGAACAATGGTCTCAGGAAATGCAAAAATTGTTTAATAATTTCTTAGACCCACACTGCTTTTCCATTTACGAAAAATTAGGCAAGAAGTTCCATTCCATTTACATACTGTGAGAAGGCGAGTTTAAATAATTGTAGACGTTCGATTTTGTTTCTACGCCAGTGAATAGAAGTGTTTATCTAATATATTTCCGTTTATATACTGTGAGAAGGCAAGTTTGAATCATTATAGACATTCGATTTTGTTTATATGCCAGTGGATGGAAGTGTTTATTTAATATATTTCCATTTATATACTGTGAGGGGGTGAGTTTGAATCATTATAGATATTTGATTTTGTTTATACGCCTGTGAATGGAAGTGTTTATTTAATATATTTCCATTTATATACTGTGAGGGGGCGAGTTTGAATCATTATAGACATTCGATTTTGTTTATACGCCAGTGAATGGAGGTGTTTATTTAATATGTGAATTTTGTTTCCTATTGCTTTATATATTTTTTCTTGGTTTCTGTCTTTCTCTTTATGTGTTTAGTATGTTTTTATTTTGATGTAAGTTAAGGTTTTTAAAAAGAAATTTTTTTTTTTCATTTTCTCTTTTTTTTTGTCGAGAAAGGCTCCCGGACGCGGGGCTGAAATATTTGGAGTATGTTTGTTTAATTAAGTGTTTATTTTATTGTATTCACTGCTTTATAAAAATTAAAACCCTTTTTTCTTGCTTAATTTTTCCTACAATTGTTTACTGTTCACTCACATCGTGAACAGATTTTCTTAGCACTAGTTCTATACAATCTGTTTCATCAGAGCAAGTGTATGAGAACACTTGCTTTGAACTGTACCTACTATATTATCTACAGAGTTTTTCGTGATTCAAGTTCTCTAATAACTCTCAATAAAGAAATTTATCCCGGTGCTCCAAAATTTCCACTTTCAGCGTACAGTCAAGCAACAAATAAACCTTATGGTTAGATTATGTTAGATCTTAATCATAATACAAACGAGGATATGCATTTAGTCAGAGATATTTTTGACAATGAAATTACAATATATCGTAAGGTGAACAGTAAAGAAGGCTTTTATTTGCCATCATGACACTGTAGAAACTACCTGAAAATTGACACTTTTTTCCGTTCTAAGCACTTCAAAACCACCATTTAGGAAAGCCATACTCAAACATGGCATTGACAAAGAATTTATTAATCTAATATCTGAACTTTGTTTACATTTAACCGAGGACAATCTACAGCTGCCAGAAGGTGTTAGACAACAGAAAAAGCAACATTGATCCATTTTACGGACCTTGGTTTGCAAAAACAAAGGAAAAGATTTTAAAAGAAAACATCTTCTTCAGGCGGTTGGTAGCTTTTTTACACTTTTACATCCAATAATTGCAGGACTTGTAAACAGTTTTCTCTAGATGGCTAAACCCTAAAAATTGACCGCAATAGAACTCGCCCTTTCACCAATCAAAGACTTTGAGGACAATCTAAGCAAATTCATTAATGATGAAAATATTGCCGATGATAAAAAGCTAGTTTTACTTCAAGATGCAGTTCGTCGAGTAGACAAAAATAAACCCTATCGTGAGAGACCATTTAATGTAAGTGTCAATAACCCCAAAAATAAAGCATCTTCTCAAGAATCTGCTGCTGCTGCGGCTGGAACAACAACAACAACACAATCAAAGTAAAATGAATTGAATTCAATAGTGGTAACTATTGGAAACCTACTGCTACACTCACATTTTGAACAGAGTAATAGAGCATTAATATATATCATGTTGGAAAGTGATGGTCGTCAAAATCAACCCCCTGCTCTAGTCGATAGCACTGGGAAATGAATTATATTTCAAGGGAAAAATTTTAATCTACTTGATTTAATTTATGATACGGTTATAAATCGTAAAGGACTTTTATCATTTGACAACAATCTATAGAGCTTTTTAAATACATTGAACTTCTCGAAAAGTCTTATTACTAGTAAGTAAATTCTAAAGAAATTAAAGGAAGATAGTGCAAGTCCTCTAATAACAACAACGATACCAACACCATTTAAAAAATAGAAGAAGATTTTAAATCAGTCTTGGAAAACGCTAGTACACCCAGTAGCAGCCGCAGTAGAAACCTTTATTTGATAACACCGGTGGCTAGACAAAAGCAAAGACGTATTTATATCAACTCATCGACACCAAAACCCTCTAGCATGCAAAAGGTTAGCGGACGTTTCACTACGTGTTTGCGTTCAAAATGGTTAAGGTTTTGAAACATACTTATGAAAATATTGATGAATTGGGAAGTCTAAGTTCCCCCCACAACACTTTCTAATGTCGTCAGTGGTAGTGTCGAAACTTTAAAAAGTGCAAAAGAGTATCTACAAAAATCGAAATCATAGGCTTCGTGGCAATCATTATCGACAAACTAAAGCCTTTTTCCCACTGCATATAATACAAGCAGATCTTTTAAATCTAGGTGAGATTCAAAGAAGTTACAAAACACTCTACAAATATATTCTACTTGCAATCAGTTTGTTTAGTCACTATGCAAATGCTATTTCATTGCGGTCAAAGAGAGGTGTGTAAGTTTCTCAGACTGTAGAAAGTATTCTTGAGCATGAAAGTTATAGAAATATTCAAAGTGATCGTGGTAGTAAATTTGTTAATCCAAATGTGAAAAAAGTTTTATTGAAATATAACACAATGCTCTATCATAGTCATAGCTCGATAGAGGCTGCATTGGCCAGGCCATACGATTCATAAGAACTATTCGACTTTTCATTCCGAGATATTGTACATTGACAAATACTGCTGCTTTTATTCATGATTTAGATAAAATCATGTAAATTTATGATCATCAACCCCAGCGATCTTTTTCCGACGTTAGCACTCAGGAAGTTCATCACTGTAAAAATACATTTGACACTTTTCTTGTACAATATTCCAGTTCAAGTGAAAAGGCTGTGAAGAAAACATTCAAAGTCGGTGATACTGTTCGAATTAATAGAAGAACTAATATCTTTGAAAAGGGGAATTACTTATGGTCCACTGAACTTTTGAAAGTGTCGAAAATCCTAGACATTAAACCCTTAAAATATCGTCTACAAGACACCAAAGATGATGAGATTCTTGGTGGCTTTTATGATTATGAATTACAAAAAGTTAGAAATAATAGTGAAATCTATCAAATTGAAAAGAATTAAAGAGTCGCACTCGCAGGGGCAAGAGACAATTGCTTGTTTGTTGGCTAGGATACAACTCTGATTTTGATTCTTTGTTAGCAGTGGAAAATATTAACAATACCCAATGATTTGTTTGGGACATTCATGTCCATTGTATCTTATCTACTCTACAATGATTTGACTAAAACAAGTGATTTTTGGACAAAACTCTCTCCCGCCATCAAATTCAATGGTGAGTATGAAGTTGCTCTTGTCGACTGTATTCTCGAAAATACAAATTTGAGTATGAAGCTGCTCTTGTCGACTGTATTCTCGAAAATACAAATGATATTCTGAGAAAACATCACATATATGATATAAAAATTAGGCCATATGATTGGCCACTCGTTAGCGATCGACATATAATTTAAAAGATCAATTCATTTGAATTCCCATTTCTCATATTACCATACAAGGAACTCAGTTGTATGGGTGATTTCTGTAGTACTATCAATAAAAGAATTACCGCTCGTAAAAAAGAGCCTTTCAATTCAACTATTCAAAGGAAGAGGGCAAGACCTACATTAGTTCCCCCATTGCCAAGGAAAAAGTTATTCTCAATGATAATCTAATAGATGTTCTTGGTTTTTAAACACAATATAATCAATGTTAAAAGAGCTGGAAACACTAGTGTTATTTATGCTGAATACTCACCTGCCTTCCCCTCGGATGCTTGTATATATCTCTATGCTTCATTTTTAGAAACATCCAGAGTTGGCAATAGCAATGTTCCCTCCTACGAGCTCTTGAACGAAAAACCAGTCAATATTAATTCATCATTACAATATAAAGCATCTTCATTATATTCCTGTAAACACTTCCTGTTTTGAACTCTGTCAGTTAACACTTAGAACTGAATTAGGTGGTCCTTTAGGAATATCAAAAGGTTTGGCTGTGATTACATGTCATCTTCGACCCATCGTTGTCGGCGTTCAATTACAAGATGTCTAATAGAAAAATGGTGTTCGTTTGTCCTGAAATTGACTGCTATGTTACTATTCTTGGTCCAAGATGAATGGGCAATGGAATGTACTATTACAAAGATCATTCATAAATGTCGAGCTATGGTCTTGGCAGTTGGTTTCCTGAGCTGTTTAGCTCTGCACTACCCTTGGCTAGAAAATATATTGTACCGTCGTCAAAGTTTTGCATCCTCTACACTATATGATTGGGGTTCTGACAAATATTAAAAAAAAAGTGTTTCGGAAAATCTTAGGTTCAGTGCAAGAACCCTTGGCAAGCGATTGAAATTTGAAAAAATAGCGAGCAACTGGACAAAATGGAAAAGGTTAAAAAAGTTTGAGAAACAGTGCATCACTCATCAATCTTTACTCAGGTAAGAAACGAAAGACATCACTTTTGTCAAAGAAAAACAACAAGAAGAAGAAACCAAGGAAAAGAATTGATAGATCAAGACAGGATATCTTTTCCTAGACTGAAAAATGGTATATCTACCGCACAAGGATTCACATCTGTTAATAAATTCATCTTTAAATCTATTCAATGCAGAAAATGTTGATGCGAGTATAAGACCATAGCTCGACATAAAATGTTGGGCTATGGTCTTAGCAGTTGGTTTGCTAAGCTGTTTCACTCTGCACTACCCTAGACTAGAAAATATATTGTACCGGCTGCGACAGATTTTGCATCCTCTAAACTATATGATTGAGGCTCTGGTAAGAATTTAGAAAAAAATGTTTAGGAAAATATTAGGTCCAGTGCACGAACTCTTGGCGAGCAATTGAAATATCGACAAAATGGAAAAGGTTTAAAAGGGTTGAGAAACAGTGAATCACTCATAAGAGTCTACTAAGGTCAGAAATAAAATACATCACTTATATCAAAGAAAAACAAAAAGAAGAAGAAACCAAGGAAAAGATTTGATTGCCCAAACTAGGATTTCTTTTCCTAGACTGAACAATGGCATATCTACCAGCTAAGGATTCCCATCCGTCAATCACTTCATCTTTTAATCTATTCAATGCAGAAAATTTTGATGTGAGTGTAAAACATGGTTACTATGAACAATTCTTTCCACAACAACCGCTCCCTGATAATATCCACTTTCAAATTTATTCCAATGAAGACTACCTTATGGACATGTCTTCGACATTTATAGATTTACGTGTGATAGTCAAGAAATCCGACAATACAAGGGCAATTCTTGCCGATGGAATATACTATGAAAATTGTATATTGCATAATTTATTTCGACAAATCAGTGTCTACATAAATAGAACACTGGTGAGCACTAGCACAAGTTTCTAAAATTATACGAGCTATATACTCTTCATGTTGATGACACCAAAGTCCTACAAGGAATTAGGGGGTTTCTCCAATGGATATGAATATATTACAGACACCGATAGTACAAAAGAACTTGAAAATGCTACAACTAATGAATTATATCTAGTTGGAAAACTAAGTCATGAGATATTTAATATACCCCAATAGCTACCACCAAATATTAAAGTAGATATAAAATTTACACTTGCTCCATCAAATTTCATTTTACGAAAGGAACTTCCTGTCATTCCTGATGTAACACTCTCTCTCACCTCGGAAATACTTCATGTATTAGAGCAGCAGGTTATGAGTTCTGTTGCTTTGGCAGTGGAAAAACTGAGAGCTAGTGGAAATGAAATTAAACTACGTATTCCTCATACAATCACCACTCAACGTCATATTGCCACGGGCTCACGCACATTCACCGACTCATCATTTATCAATGGTGAAATTCCATCAAAATTAGCATTGTCATTTGTAAAAAGTACTAGTGCAATAGGATCGAGGACAGGTTGCCCACATAAATTTAAGATGCTTGGACTTTAATCTCTTTTGTGTATAGTAAATAGAATCTCACTCTAAAATCCATCTTTTGATAAATCCTATAGGGCACTGTTTGAGCTGACAATGCAATCTCTAGATTGAGACTTACAACTATTTGAAAATGGTATAACCTAAGAAATGTTTGCTAAAACGCAGGGTATCATCGTACTGGACTTGTCTGGCACTCAAGATATGAGTTTAGTACGAATAGAGAGTGTACGTTTAGAGCGCTATTTGCGGAGCCTTTAGCTGAGAGTATAGCACTAATCTCGTTAAAACAATTTGAAACCTATTGGGAAATCACACCCGAAAGCAGTGCTCTACCACACCTTGCACCAAGACCACAAGTCAAAAAATCAACGTATTTAATATGCATCCATAAGTGTCCAAATACAAATCCTATTGCATACTATCGGACTTCCTTGAAAAAAAACTCGAAGAGCAAACAATACCATCATCATTCTTAATAGCATTCCATCGAGTGTATAGACAGGTCATTGGCTGTGTATCTTTCAAACAGCGAAGAAAATAGAATTTTTTAATCCTCTTGGTCTATCATTTACATTTTAGACTCCGCCCATCAACAACTATATTGAAAGTAGTGGAAAAACTATTATGGAAAACAAGAACAGAGTGCAGGATCTAACGACTAAAAGCTGTGGTATTCATGCACTACTATATTTAGTTTTCAGATGTTGTGGTTATACAATCAGTTTTTCAACATCTACGTAGACAATCCTCGTCTGAATGAGTTTATGGTGGGAAATATACTTTCAGACCTGCATAATAGTGATTTTAGTGCTCTACGAATAAATTTTTTTAAAAATGTTTGTACATTTGTCTATTAATAAAAAATAATGTATATACACAACAATGACTTTTTTCTCCTCTTTACATTTCTTCTTCTAGTGTGTATAGGCAAGTATCGAGAAAAACTACTGATCGTAAATTATTCGAATTTACTGTATATTGATCTTAATTGGCTGCAAAGTAAGGGTCGCATTTTCTACAGTAAAACATAACTTCAATCTTATTGTATCTCTTTGTTTAGTCAATGATACTATTTTCATTCATATTGTAAAATTCACGTGTTTCATTTTGCCTATTTGAAGCAATATCACATACATTGTATTCAAATGGTAAATCATATTTTGTAACAGCTAAATAAAAGTCAGTTGGTTTATAGTCATAATAGCTAGTGTCTTCACAAAGATGACGTAAAAACTAAATTGTCTTGTTATCCCAACAGTTGAATCGTAGTCCTGATTCTCCCTCCCAAGATAATTTAAAACCATGACGATACCAGTCTGGTAGAAATAAACTAAAATCTCGTTCAGAGTTCTTTCCAATCATACTAGGATAGGTATTCTCCCACTGATCACATTTTTCATAGTGACAATTGGAGCATAAATGTCCTCTACGGTGAGAGTCACCAATCTCTTCAAGACAAGAATTACAGTCTTTAATTTTTACTGAGTAAATTCAATGTAATTTACATGGATTCAATAATTTACACTTTTAATTATACTCATCAATTATATTACAATTATCACATGATGACCAGCTGCCAAGGGTATACATAAATAGTGGACATATACAGAATTTTTTTTTCCAGTGTTAATTCTCTCACAGCTAAAATGACACTGATTTATGATCGATAAATGAAAAGGGGAGAGAGAGGAGAGTTTTAGCTTGACGTCACAAAACCTGTTTGAACAGGATATTCTCTCTCTCATCTATATAGAATCTTAAATTTCTATGGCAGTGTATCCAAAAGTAAATCAATCATTTTGCTTTGTTTCAATTGATATATCAATAAATTGAATAAATCCATTTGAGTCATATCGTAAAAGTTGCATACAATAGTCCAATGATGGAGAACCATTTCTCATTATATCGTCAATTATTCTTTGAGAAACTATTTTGCTTTAAAGAGATAACTCCAAAAAATCATCATATAGAATCAAACATTTTTCTATAATCACAAGATTCCACATAATTCACTCTTTCTTAAATTCATTCATTTTTCAATCCTAACACTCTCACAGCTGACTTTAGACTAACCAGGATTCATTCTACTTCAAGAACATTCGCTAAACTACTTAAGAAAATTTAATAAGAAGAACAAGAGAACATTTTCAATTTGGCAACATTTTTATTGTGTGTGTATGTACATCAATATATTACACATACAATTACTGATATAACTTATTCTCCTCAATACGGTTTCACTATTAAAAGAATTGGAGTATACATGTCCTCTAGGGTGAGCGTTAAAATTACACTGATCTATGATCGATAAATTGAGAGAGAGAGAGAGAGAAGTGACTGTGTGTGACGTAAAAAAACCTGTTTGAACAAGATCTTCTCTCTCTCATCTACATTGAATCCTAAATTTCTATGGCAGTGCATTCAAAAGTAAATCCACAATATCATTTTGCTTTGTTTTAATTAATATATCAATAAATTGAATAAATGCATTTGAGTCACATGGTAAAAGTTGCATACCATAGTCCAATGATGGAAAATAATTTCTCATTATATCACCAAGTATTCTTTGAGAAAACATTTTCCTTTGAAGAGATAACTCCAAAAAATCATTATCTAGAATCAAACATTTTTCCATAATCACAAGATTCAACATAATTCTCTCTTTCTCTCAAATTCATTCATTTTTCAATCCTAACACTCTTACAGCGGACTTTAGACTGACCAGGATTCGTTCTACTTCAAGAATATTCGCTAACCTACTTAAAGAAATTTAACAAGAAGAAAAAGAGAACATTTTCGATTTGGATACATTTTTATTTTGAATGTACAGTATGTACAACAATAATATATTACACACACAAAATACTGATATAACTTATTCTCCTCAATATGTTTCACTATTGCAATTAAAGCAGCTTGAAGTCTCTGTATGTGTACTCTATAATCTTTTATTGCGAAACATAATTATTCCCCCAATTTAAATTTACTCAATATCAAGTATCTTGCGTACATATCATCCCATTCAAGAAATAGTCGAGATCCTCGTGTAATTTCTACTGCTCTGTTTGGTACTCTTGTCTTTGTATCAATACTGCTGCTCCCAGCTCCACTATCAACTTCTAATAGTGTAACATACCACTCATTATTGTAAATATATCTTGTTAAATAAAAACGAATATAAACAAAGTGTTCTCTCTCTCTGAATTCTATTCTCTTACTAATATGAAGCATATTGAAAATCCTTCCTTACAATAGTTCTGGTTGCTATTAGCAGTTTTTAGGGCTTCTTGGTTTTTTTGTCCTCCCTATTTGGAGTCCCGTTAGTAAAATGAGTAGATTTTTCATCATAGGTTATTTTAAATGTTCTGGCTGAAGTCCAGTTGTCTCCCAAATAAGGAGCTTCTTCTAGAACAGCACCTCTCTTACTACTCGTGGTTGGGGTTGGGATGATGTCATAAAGAAAGATATAAGGGAGATGGGAAATTCCTGGAAGGTGATAAAGAGTAAGGCTTTGAATAGATTGGGATGTGGGAGGAATATGCGTAGCTGTGTTGGCCAGGTGACTTGGTGCTGTGGTGAGTTGTTGGTACTAGTAGTAGCTCTGCTATATACATGATTAATATTATTTTGATACAGTCAGGAAGTGACGTTATTTGCTTGTTAGGAGTTGAGTTAGACGTTAAGGTTTGTTTAATACACCTCTACTTGGGTGATTCTGATAGACTTTGTCTTAAGGAACATAGCAAACTCTATGGAAGACCATGCAAAAAAATTTGAAGGTAAAATTTAAATGATTGAGCTTCTTTTAACCTTTGTAGCTTTAGCAATATGAACTAATTTCAGAGGTTTCAAAATTTAAGGATGCAAGAGAAGGTTTGAAAATAAGTATTAAAAAGACTAAGTCGCTTAGGCTAGGAATAAATGGAGGGGAAGTGAGACAATATTAGGTAACGGCAAAATCCGTTAAGTGGTCATTTTCACTTAATTAAGAAGTATTATTGTTGAAGATTTTGGATTTTGAAACGATGTCAAAATTTGAGCAACTAAGTTGCAGGTGTTTTTGATAACTTAAAAAAAGTCTGGGAGAATAGAAAGAGAGTTTGTAAATTAAGATAGAAATTGGGAGCCACTGTAATGTCAATTTGAATGCGGCACCTCAGTTTTGTTATGAGACGTTGGTGCTTTGAAATGCTGCGGCAGAAGTATTACGTGTCTCCTGAAAGAATTGTCAGAGGATAATCTTAGGTAATTGTTTGATTGATCGTAACTTAAGCTGTGGAATAAATTTCACTTGTTCCAACGGTCTAGGCGTAAAACGAGAAAAAAATGAGATGGCTTTGCCATGTCTTATGAATGAAGGGCGATGGCTCAGTAAATAATCTGCATTGCTACTTGCACTTAAAGCCAAACAAAAAGCAGAGTTTTCTTGAATGAGGTGGCAAGAGGATATAAGAAAGAGCAAAAGAAAATCAGAACCTCATTAAACCGGTTTAAAACACTAGCATTTTCAGGGGGAATCTTAATCCCTTGTGCAGAAATTTTATGAGCGCAAACTTTTGAAATAAATAATCTAACAGTTATAACCATTTTGTAAATTTTGAAATTTTATTTTTATTAAAAGAAAGCATAGGGTGCATTTAATAAGTGAATATAATAAATAAATTATTTATTAATTAATGAATAAAATAAAATAATAATAGCTAAATGAATAATAATCATCAAAATAATTAAATTAAAATAACTATCAATAATTAAACAATGAAATGATTTAAATTAAAAAAAATTAACTACTTAATAAATTGAAAGTAATTTGGTTAATAATTGAGAATTTCGTTTAAATGTGGCTTGAAAATTGCGTTGGAGGCGTGGGAGGAGGGGGAAGGGTGTGCCAGGCAAGATTTTGCCCTGTGCGCAAGAAAGGCCAAAACCACCACTGGTTTAAAATTGAAGTTCTTAATAGATTACGGAAAAAGAGGATGGTGCTGTGTCAGCCTCATGTGGTTTGTTGCTGCAATAAATAATTATTGGTAGAAGTAATAGTAAGCATGGAGGTGTTTAAAGGGCTCATGCTTCACTTAAAATTGGTTGGAAACCTAACTTATAGTAATTCTGTGACTATTCGTTGTATTCGCTTAGAAATTAATATAAAAGAGTATCTTTTTCTTGGTTCGATAGTTTTGCGTCTTGGTCAAATCCTTCAGTGTAAACCACTTTTTATAATTATTTTACAGTTACGCACCTCATGTGTAACCATATGTTCTGTATATCGGGTCGGCAAATGCTGACACTATTCCATTTGTGAAGTGCTATCGCTTGAACAGTAATAGCCAGACAAGGGCTTGTGCTAGGTTTTCTGCTAGGAATAAGTTTGAGCCAATTGTAGTCACGTTGACAAGCATTTCAGATAAAGATAGTGATAGTATTGTATTAATTACTCTAAGTGGCTCTATGGGGCTACTCTTTTCTTCCTTAGTGGCTTAAGATAATGAAAAAAGGTTTAACGTCGATTCTTCCAGTGTTGCCACATACATTTTTTAAGTCAAAGATGCTGTTATTGTTAGTTCCAGTTATAAATGGCGACATGTTTTCTTTTCCATCAATACATATTGTATATAGTTTAAGCGTACAGTGCCCCGCGGATCCCTGTATGGACTAGAAGCGGCCAGTACCCCTTATCGTGTCAAAATAAGGCACAAGAAAGTACTCCCACCATACAAGCGGCCCTATGTTCCAATCAGACAGTACCACCGCCATACAAGAGGCACTATGTTCCAGGAGGACATTGCCAACTATACAACAGACGTATCTTGAGGTCTCTGATAAGAAATCTTTCTGTAAGAATGCCTAAATTCCAACAGGACTTTCGGTCCTTATTTTAAGCATTGTTTCACTATAAAAGAACGGAGGACATTGTTTTTATTCTATTTTTTCTTTTTCAACGACATGTTTTTAGCTTTTAAGCAACTTCCCATTGATTTTATGAAATTGTGTGTTTTCTTTCTTTGACATAGATTGTTTTCATCTTTTTCCATGTCTTAAGATCACATTAAACATACATCTACCAAAAAAAACACCTGTGCTATTTTAAAAGTATAAAATGAGGATGATATAAATGTGCAGGAATTGGAAGTTGATTCCAGTAATGAGACTATACAAAAGCGTCTCCATAGAAACCCAAACGAGAAGAAGAAGACAAAGATCTCATTGTCAGTGTTACATTCTGTTGATGTTTCAAAGTGTATTTTGGAATTTTTTCGCTGAAACGCGAGACTTGGAGTATTTTTGTAGTGTTATGTCGTGGTTTATCTAATCAGTGTTACATTCTATTGATGTTTCAAAGTACATTTTGGAATTGTTTTCTCTGAATCGTAAGACTTGGAACATTTTTGTAGCATTGTAGCGTGGTTTATTTTATCAGTATTACATTATGTTGATGTTTCAAAGTGCATTTTGAAATTTCTTCGTTGAAACGTAAGACTTGAAACTTGAAAAGTGTTGTGTCGTGGTTTATCTCATCAGTGTTATATTCTGTTTCAAACTGCATTTTGGAATTTTGTCTATGAATTATAAGA
Source organism: Artemia sp. Kazakhstan ARC1039 (assembly GCA_029168905.1). Classification (NCBI taxonomy): domain Eukaryota; kingdom Metazoa; phylum Arthropoda; class Branchiopoda; order Anostraca; family Artemiidae; genus Artemia; species Artemia sp. Kazakhstan ARC1039. The sequence continues at coordinate 14,271 of JAQQPU010005702.1, read as the reverse complement.
CTTGGAATATTTTTGTAGTGTTGTGTCGTGGTTTATCTTATCAGTCTTACATTCAGTTGATGTTGCAGCGTTCATTTTGGAAGTTTTTCGTTGAATTGTAAGACTCGGAATATTTTTGTAGCGTTGTGTTGTGGATTATCGTATTAGTGTTATATTTTGTTGATGTTTCAAAATGTATTTTGGAAATTTTTCGTAGAAACATAAGACTTGGAATATTTCTTTAGTCTTATGTCGTGGTTTATATGTCAGTGTTAAATTCTGTTGATGTTTAAAAGTTCATTTTGGAATTTTTTTGCTGAATTATAAGACTTGGTATATTTTTGTAGAGTTTCGTCGTGGTTTATCTTGTCAGAGTTACATTCTTTTGATGTTTCAAAGTGAATTTCGGAATTTTTTTCGTTGAAACGTCACCAACAATAGAGTACCAGTGGGATTTCTGCGTGAGAAAAATCCAATTTTTTTTACATTTTGTAATTAATAAAAATTTATTATATTCGGCTATAAACAATTGTAATAAGATTGCAGCCAGCTTTTACATGTAGCGCGCACTTAACGTAAACAATTGCTGCACCTCTCATTAATATTAATTTTGAATTCTATCTAAAAATTTTCCCAAATTCGATGTTTGTATTTCTCTTTTTTTTTCTTTTTTTAATCCAACCCAAAATCACTTTTTTCAATATGCATATCAAAATAATTGCCTTTTAATTCTGATTCTGAATATGTATAATTCATTAAGTTCAACTATACCTATTAAAAGTTACGAAACTCTAGATTTTGAATCAATTAGCGAAGTTTGAAATTTAGTTCCAGAAACATTTTAAATGTGTAGGCAGGCTATGACGTATTTTAGCCAAAGAATTTTTTTTATCATTGTCGGAGACAATTGACATTCGTAAATTATTTTTCTTGAGGGATTGTTAGCGTTATAAAAATATATATTATAAAGAAACTTTTGGTTGATCAATATATCTAAACTTTGGGAAAAAATATAAGAGGCTTATGTAGAATCTTTTTGTGTAGAGTCCTTTTCACAAATCTATACATTAGGCTATGTCTTTTTGAGGGGTTAGTAACTTAAAAAATATTTTTTTTAAGGAAATTTAATTATGAAGAAAACTTTGACTTATTAATATGTATATTAAAAAAAGTGTAGGTGTTCTGTAGAGGCTTTTTCCCGTTTTCAAATATTAGATGACTTGGAGCGACACTGGTTCTCCCTTTTCAGTTTTCTGATCTGAGTTTTGGATTCCAAATTTTGTTTTTCCTTGTAATATTGACAAGTCTTCCCATGGTCTCTATAGTGTGGCTTACAAGGTTCTGAATTTGAGCGTGGTTTCGTCATTTCATCAAAGGTCTGTAATCTCTGTTCCTCTTGGCACTTTGCATTTTGCATTAGCGATTTGGTCACGTGCTTCTGAAGTTTGGACTTTTTCCTGAATTTTTGGTTTCTTAACTTTTCTCCATAGATTTTCTCTAAAAGTATTTTCCTTAAAGAGGGGCCTGGTTTAGTCATATCCGTTTCTGTAGAAAAGTTATCTGTTTCACATGCTGTTAGCTTGCGTGTTGTAGATAGATTGTTCCGAATGCCATTTTTGTGTTAAGACTGCAGGAAAGTCTAGCGTATGAAGTTTAGACAATTCTTGTATTTCTTCCAATTTTTGTTTTTCTTTGGACTTAACCTTTGGTTTATTACCTCTTGAACCAGTAGGTTGTCTTTGAAATTCTTCTCTGTCACTTTCTTCACCAGTATCCGATGGGCATTGAACACTGCCCCTTTTTTTATTGGTTCTGAAAAGTTTTTAGCCGAGACAGGGCCAAATATTCCTTCAACTGCTCCCAACTGTTGTGGTCGTTAAACAGGTCATAAAAATCATATGGTCTCCTGACATATACTGGTGCAATTGTTTTGTCTCCTTCTTCATCTGAAGAAATAGGCTCCAATTTCCATGGATTCTGTTGAGGTGTACTACTTCATCCGTTTCTCTATACTGGTGCTTTAAAACATCGGCTAAGCTATTTGGCAGAATTTTTACCATTCTAAAAGGTCCATCCAATTTCGGTTTACCTTTTTTGATCCTTCTAGGTTGTTTTTTTGTACATAGACCAGGTCTCCTAAACAATTTTTAGCCTTATTTTTACTTTTTCTGTCATGTTTTTATTTTAGTACTTTCTTTGTATCTTCCAAATTCTCTTTAACTTGCTCCATGGCTTTTTTCATACATATTATCATTTCTTGTTTATAATGCTCAAGATTATAATATGTTCTAGCACTTTGTATTTCATCCATAAAAATCATAAGATCTCTTAAATATTGTAAAAAATGGCGTTTCTTTTAAAAAACGTGAGAAAGAAGTATTCACAGCAAAGATTAAAAAGGGTAAATGGTCATCCCAATTTTTATTTTCCCACCTTGCATGTATCCCTAGAATATACGCCAGTTCCCTATGCTTGCGTTCAATTTTTCCATTAGCTAACGCCATATACGATTAAGTATACCTGCGCATTATACCCAAATATTCCGTAATTTTGTCTAATAGTTTTGATCTGAAGCATGGGTTATTGTCACTAAGTAAAATACGAGGGAAAATCCCTTATTCCAAAAACAGTCGGTTCACTAAAACCTTTGCTATAGTGTTTGCCTTTTCGTCTTTAATTGAGAAAGCGTACAAATATGAATTGAAATGGTCCACTAATGATAATACAAGTTGATTCCATTTCCTGGAAACTGGTAACCCTTCTCCTGAACCCCAAATGTCTATAAACATTAATTATCCTCCCCCTGAAGGTGTTGGTTATTGACCTAATTCAGCCTTATACGTCTTTGGTGGTGACTTTTGTTTGACGCACTCTTGACAGAATTGTATGAAAGTTTTTACTTTTGAGTACATTTTTGGAAAAAAAATTCCTTTTATTCGTCCAATAGTTTTTGCTTCTCCCAAGTAACAGCCGCTTGTTGCGTGTGCCTTCTGTTAAACTTCTCCTTCTAGTGATTTTGGAACCACTGGAATAATTTTTAGTTCATTTTTTCTAAACTCTTGTGGCGCTCTGCAATATCTTATCAAAATATTTTTACTCTCATCCAGATAAAAATTATCAAAGTCTTTCAAAAAACTTTTTGAAGTGTTCAGGCGGTTGTTTTCCGTTTAGTAAAAGGGATTTCATAGCTGAACAAAAATCATCTTTATCTTGATGTCGAGAAATATTTTCATTGCATAACAATTCCACATCGACAAAGTCATTTTGGATGGCAGTTATAAATTTCCTTCCGTATCTTGGTTCCGTAATGTATAATCTGGTAGAATTTTTTCACGGCCTTTTATATACATTGGAATATATGCATATGCTTGAAGACAGAGCACCCATCTTGTAAGCGTCGCTGAAGTATTTTGTATCGTATGTAACCAAATTAGCGATTTTTGATCCACGCGTAAAGTGAGATTTTTTGCGAGCAAAAATTGGGGAAAATCTTCGGTAAAACTTCAACTGTTAATTCTCTTTCAACCGATGAATATTTTATTTCAGCATCTTTCAGCGATCTGCTGGCGTACTGAACTATGGATTCAGTACGTTTCAGCCCCTTCAGTATTTATATTCAATATTATCGTTCCAATTCTGTACGCCGAAGCATCAGTTTGCAAAGAGAAGTCTTGTCTGACAAATCTGGCAATTTAAGTATTGGAGCCTTTAATAATTCACTTTTTATTTCATTCAGCGTTTCTATAGCGTCTGGTGGACATTTGAATTTGCCTGATATTTTTTTTCAAAGATTTGTCAAAGTTTGTGCTATTGTCGCATAACTTTTAATATATCGTCAGAAATAACTTAGCAATCCACACACTGATCTGCATCTTTTTGGATCTTTTGGTGGTTTTAATTGTTATATGAGCATAAATTTTTCTGAATTTGGCGAATAGTACCTTGGCTTATCAAATAACCAAGAAAGAAAAATTTTGGTACCACTTTTTTCAGCTTTTCTGCTTTTAATTTTAACACTGCTTTTTTGAATTCCGTAGTATTCTTCTAAGTTCAATTAAATGCTCTTTTAGGTTTTCAGTAAATAGTATTACGTCATCTAAGTAAGCTAATTTATCTTTTTGCTTTCTAGTTCGTTATTTTTTAACACTAAATTCATTAGTCGGCTAAAACAGTTTTGGCTAAATGATAAGCCAAAAGGCATACGTTCGAATATGAACGTTCCTCCATCGTCTAAGATTAATGTTGCCTTGTGCTTTGTTTCTGGGTCTAAGGCTATTTGCCAATATCCCGCTATCAGGTCAAAACTAATGCAGCATTTTGAACCTCTCAGCGAGTCTAATATCGTATCAAATCGTAGCAATTTTATAACATCCTTTACCGTGACTGCATTTAGCAATCTAAAATCTATACATAGTCTCCAAGAATTGTTTTTTTTCCTGACTAATACCAATGGAAAACACCATGCTCTCCTTAAACACTCTCTTTAACTATACCCTGTTCCTTTATTTCTTTTATTCGGGCATCTAGCCATGGTTTTAAATGATAAGGCCTTTTATGCGGTGATTTTTTAATTGGAGGGCCCTGTGTTGGTATTTTGTGCGTGATCAACTGAGTTACTCCGTGATCTGCTCTGGGCCTTGTAAATGTCCATCCAAAATCCCAGAGAATATTTCACACCTGGGTTTTTATGGTAAATGTACTAAATTAAATTGTTTCAAAAAATCAGTTTTTGTCATTCCATACTCTTCTTACGGTTGTGGTGTCGATGAAATTTGCTCTTGGCTAGTAAAACCTACGCTTAAATCAGAACTGCTTAGTGATTTTATATCAGTATTTGAAATCTTTTCCGCCGATCCTAGCGCTACTTGGTTTAGTTTTACTTTAACACTGCTTAAATTTGATAATTTTAAACATGTTATACCATTCTCAATTTTAATAGTTTGATTTTCAACTAAAATTGCGGGATGTTTTTCGAAAATGTACCCCCTATTAAAGCTTTCATTAATTTGTTCTTTCCCTCTTTGGTATTTGTAGTCTCTGAAACTCGAGCTGTTTTCCCCCTTCTATTGTTATTTTTCTGTTCAATTTTAGATTATAACCCCAATTGTCACTATCTTCATCTGTTGTTACGGAAAATTACATATTAGTTTCATTTGGATGGGTTATGGTTACATTATCAGTTAGGGGCTCCCACATGATCCCATACTTTCTTATAAGATCTACTCCTAGAATACAAGGATATGGGAGTTGTTTACATATTATCATTATTACTGTTATTTCTTTATTCCCTGTGCTAAATTTCAATGGACATTCACCGAAAATTGTCAGCTTGTGACCTGTGTTACCGATGTTATGGTAAACCTCTTAAAAACTTCCTCTCGAATTAAAGATTTTGAAGAACCCGTATCAAGTAAACACGGTAAATTTTGGAAAAACTCAATTTTAAAACAACGCAAAATCGGTAGATTATTGTTTGTATCTGCACCACCACATACTAAATTATAAAGAGGTATTTGAAATGGTTCAGCTCTGTTGACTCTTACAGGCTGGCTTCTCCGTCTAAATGCCACCTGTTATTTAACCAAAATTTTTCGGGGGTTCCCCAGTTTTCTAAAGCGTTTCTATTTTCACCCTGGGTGTTGATTACCGTTTGATTCCTAGTCCAAAATTAAGGAATATTATTTGGCGTTTGCCAAGTATTATTTATTGCCTGCCTTGTTAAATTTCTGCCCCCCCCCTCAATCTGCGTTGAAGTCAAGTTTTTGTATGTCGGGCCTTGCTTCTGTATTCTCTGCCAGCAATCTGCCGCATAGTGATTTGGTTTGCCACAGTAATAGCAGTTAAATCTTCTCTTAAATTGTTCTTTGGTTTCCTGGTTTCTACATGGTGTATAATTACTTCTACATACTCTTGACCTATCATTGTTGGTTCTGCAACTATCTGTTTTTGGTGGTGGTGGGTGCCCATATTTTCTAGAGTTAATAGCCACTAACGACTTAAGGTCGTGGAATCTTTTGGATACTTGTCTAAACGGAGACCCTTGGCCTCTTTCGTGCCTATCGCAACTAACGTCGTTCCGTTTGATGTGGTTATAAACCTCCGATATAAGTTTCATAAAATTGTGCATTCTCGATGAGAATAAATTTTTTTTTGAAATGGTGCTCTGCAAGATATCCTTCCATATGTGATTCTTTTCTTCCATATTTGGGTATATTTTCTCGTCCTCCACGCCAGTGTTCTTCGATGTATTGCTTGTGAGCACCTGTTGCAGGGTCAAAAAAATTTATGCTGTGGTTGACGCGTAAATGTTGATATCCCTGGCTAGCCAGGCAATCGTAAGCCCCCCAACAGTCACTGCAAATCGTCGTCCCTCGCAGGAATCGGTTTTTGATAATTCCAGACAACGTGGCACTACTTTTATCCGGTACAGAAATTATGAATGAATTACCAGTCCCTCACTCTATTCCACCAAATACCCAAACATCACCAACAATTCGACCACAATTATACTTATGCTTCCCAAATTTGGCTTCATCTATCTCAACAATGACATCTTCTCCTCCCAAAGGAGCGGAGTTTGGATGAAATTTATATACAAACTTCTCTGCAAATTAGCTCTAATCCACAAAGGTTTTTTTAGAACAGATAACACTGTTGATAATCAAATCCTCCCTTGAAGGCGGTATTTGAAACCAGAACATCAAAAACGGAAATTTCCTTGCAGAGAAAGGTGTGAACAAGCCATCCATGTTTTTTTTATAGATCGATTTTAAGAAATTACACTATCCCAAGTGTATTCGCGGCCACCTTGGATAGGTATAAGCCTAGACATCTGGTAATAGAACAATTTTCTAGATTTTAAGCATATCTGGTCACAGTTTTCACAATTCCAGCTTCTCAATAACAAGCCATGGTTATAACACAACTCTATGACTGCCTCATCAGTAGAAAATTGAATAATACAATCACATAAATTTATTTCACAAAACTGCAAGATATGTTTCAATAAAAGTCATTTACAGACTGAAACTATATCTTGTAATATTATTTGCGGCTTTCCTTACAATGCTGGGGAATAGTCAAACAAAGATAACTGTGATTTGGGCCTTGAATATAGTGGAAAGATGGGTCAACTTTGTATGGCACCTTCCGCCGGTAAAAAGCCGATGATTAGATTTTATTTATTTGCAAAATGCGTCTACCAGATGAGACATCCGATAAGGTTAAATAAAATATGCTCCGTACGAGTGAGATAATTTTGTTCGTTCTAAGTGTCATCTTTGCTCTTTACTTCCCTCATAAAACTTTGTTTTTTAAACTAGTTTTGCTTGTTTTTAATAATAATAAAAAAATAATCATTTTGAAGGCACAAAAGTAGTGTCCCATCTCTACTTTCTGTAACATGCCCTCCCCAGTTTCTACAACATGCCCTCCATTTTCCCATAGGATTTCTACAACATGCCCTCTGACGTCACAACATTCCCTGTTTCTACAACATTCCCTGTTTCTAGTTGGCAATATTACCACCCCTGGCAAGATTCCCATGGGAGCCCTGTTTCTAGGCAAATGTACCAGGAGGTGTCTTCTCGATGTTGGAGTCTAATCGAATTTCTTAGAATCTAGGTGTTCTATTATTTTCGTTTTTATAATAAAAACCTAAGATGGCCATTTTATAGAGAAATCTCATCTAAATATGTCTCCCCAGGTGGTAGAAGCCATTTTTATTGATCGTGATTCAGTTTATTTCTGGAAGTGAGACTGTCAAAATCAAAATGGATGCTTATAAATTATTGGATATTGAAAGTGTTGATGAAACGGGACATAGAGTACATAAAGTATTGGTGAAAACTACAAGGAATTCCCGACTAACCCTAGAATGGGACAAGATGTATGCTGAATTTGTTATGACATTAAGCAAATTCAAGTCGGAAGAACAATTATGCTTTGCAGCTAAGGTGAATATAGTGCATATACAGAGACTACAAGACGAATTAAATGTGCTGGCAAAATATATTGAAGAGAACAATTTATAGAAAACGGTTAGTCTGTATTTGGTAGTGAGAGTGTTAAAATGGATAGATTTGAGAATCAGAAAACATTACGTGATCAAATAAAATTGGTAAAACGGTTAATTTTATATGACGACTTTCTGGAACTATCTTTTGAAAGAAAAATAATTTCTCGAGAAATGCTTAACGATAAAATGGGAGCCGACTTCTCATCTTTGGACTACTGTATGAAACTTTGTCGTCGTGGCCCCCAAGCTTTTACTCAATTTATAGATATATTTTTGGGGACGAAACAAAATGATATTGTGGTTTTTCTCTTAACAACTACTTAGACGGCAATTTTGTAAGAAATCATGTCTATACATGTTTTGTAACGCCCCTAAGAGACATTTTATTGATCCCGAGTCAGTTTCTTTTTTGAATTGAGACAGTCAAAATCGAAGAATGTTTTACACATGCCCCTTATGCTTGTATACTTTGGGCAGTTGGTCATCCTGTAAGAATTTTACTTTTGCTGATGACTATATTGAAAAGTGTAAATTATGTGATCCATGTAAATTGCAGTGCATATGCAGTGCAGATATGCAGTGCACATTAAAGACTGTAATTCATATTTTGAAGAAATTTGTGACTCTCATAATGGAGGATTCTTATGCTCCAATTGCCATTATGACAAATGTGATCAACGGGAAAATACTTGGCATGCCATACCCTGGCATCATTGCAAAAAACCCTAAACGTGACTTCAGTTTATTTTTAAGGGACTGGTATCGTCGTGGCGTTAAATTGTTTTCGGAAGAAGAGCCTAGTCTACGCTTCAATTTCTGGGATAATAAAAGAGTCTGGTTTTTACACATCGCTGTGAAGATACCGGCTACTTATATTTGGCTGTTACAGAAAGTGATTCTTCACAAAAGCAAATTGAAACATGTGAATTTTATAATATGAATGAGAATAGTATTATTGAATTTACAAAGAGATTTAACAAAATGAAGTTAAATTAAATTGTAAAAAATATGACCCTGACTTTGCATTTCAAAATGAATACAAGCTGAATCCTGATGAGCTGTTACCACTTATTGCTTTTGATCATTACCTATACGTAGAAGAAGAAATTTATAAAAGGACACTGTGTTTTGTGTATATATATATATATATACAAAAATATCCAGAAACAAATTTACATACATTTTTAAGGCTTTTCCCTTTTAGGGCTCCAAAATTTATATTATAGAGACAGGAAAGAGTATTTTCAACAAGAGAGTCGTTCAATCCAGGATTGTCGCCATAAATCTTGAAGAATTTCATGTAAGTATGTCCACGATTTTGAAAAATTAAATATAATAGGGCATGATATTCACAGCTTTTTGTTGATAGATCTTGTACCCACTTTTTATTTTTAATAACAGAGTTTCCGCTTTGCTCAAGAAAATTTTTAATTTGAGGTGTGTAGAATGTATATGGTAGGCCAAGCGGATAAAAAAATTTAATAATCTTTCTTGTTTTAAAGATGCATAACCAATGCCCCATCTTTACCGTTGATGGACTGCTATTAACAATGATAAGGGTATTGTCAGAATGTTGAATATGCTCCAGGAAAGCCGAAGATACGCAATAGGATTTATATGTGGACATGTAGGGGTCCATATTGAATACACGGATCATTTTATTCATGCTTGTGGCGCAAAGTCTAATAAAGCACTGCCGTCAGGGTTAATTTGTCAATAGGTTTTAAATTGATTTGGCGATATTAATGCAATAAATTCTTCCAATGGTCTCGACAAAGGTACTACACTCTAAACGTACATTACCCGTCCGGACAATACTAATGTCTTGAGTACCGGGCAAATCCAATACAATGATGCTGTGAGTTTTTGCAAACATTTCTTTACTTATACCATTTTCGAATAATTGTGGATCTCGATCTAGGGATTGCATTTTCAATTTATATAGGGCCCTGTGGGCCCTATATGTGGGCCCTGTGGGCTCTATAGGGTGGACCATTGAATTTCCCTGATTTTTTTTTCAAAGATTTGTCAAAGTTTGTGCTATTGTCGCATAACTTTTAATATATCGTCGGAAATAACTTAGCAATCCACACACTGATCTGCAGCTTTTTTGATCTTTTGGTGGTTTTAATTGTTCTATGACCGTAAATTTGTCTGTATTTGGCGAATAGTACCTTGGTTTATCAAATAACCAAAAAAAAATAATTTTGGTACCACTATTTTCAGCTTTTCTGGTTTTAATTTTAACCCTGCTTTTTCGAATTTCCGTAGTATTCTTCTAAGTCCAATTAAATGGTCTTTTAGGTTTTCAGTAAACAATATTACGTCATTTAAATAAGCTAATGTATCTTTTTTCTTTCCAGTTCGTTATCTTTTAACACTAAATTAATTGGTCGGCTAAAACAGTTTGGGCTAAATGACGTTCAAATGTGAACGTTCCTCCATCGTCTTAGATTAATATTGCCTTGTGCTTTTTCTCTGGGTCTAAGGCTATTTGCCAATATCCTGCTATCAGGTCAAAACTAGTGCAGAATTTTGAACCTCCATGCGAGTCTAATATCGTGTCAATTCGTAGCAATTTTATAATATTCTTTACCGTGACTGCATTTAGCAATCTAAAATCTATGCATAGTCTCCAAGTATTGTTTTTCCTGACTCTTACCAGTGGAAAACACCCCACACTAACACTCTTTTTAACTATAGCCTGTTCCTTCCATTTATTTTATTCGGTCATCTAGCCTTGGTTTTAAATGATAAGGCGTTTTATGCGGTGATTTTTTAATTGGAGGGCCCTGTGTTGGTATTTTGTGCGTGATCAAGTGAGTTAATCCGTAATCCGCTTTGTGTATTGCAAATGTCCATCTAAAATCCCAGAGAATATTTTCCACCTGGGTTTTTATATTTTTAAGTAAATGTGCTAAATTAAAATGTTTCAAAAAATCAGTTTTTGTCATTCCATACTCTTCTTACGGTTTTGGTGTCGACGAAATTTGCTCTTGGCTAGTAAAACTTACGCTTAATTCTGAACTGCTTAGTGATTTTATATCAGTATCTTAAATCTTTTCCGCCGATCCTAGCGCTACTTGGTGTAGTCTTACTTTATCCTTGCTTAAATTTGATAATTATAGATATGCCATACCATTCTCAATTTTAATAGTTTGATTTTTCCACTAAAATTGCGGGATATTTTTCGAGGATGTACCCCCTATTAAAGCTTTCATTATTTTGTTCTTTCTCTCTTTGGTATTTGTAGTCTCTAAAATTGAGCTGTTTTCCCCCTTCTATTGTGATTTTTCTGTTCAATTTTAGATTATAACCCCAATTGTCACTATCTTTATCTGTTGTTACGCAAACTTACATATTAGTTTCATTCGGATGGGTTATGGTTATATTATCAGTTAGGGGCCCCCATATGATCCCATACTTTCTTTCAAGATCTACTCCTAGAATACAAGGATAAAGGAGTTGTTTACATATTATCATTGTTACTGTTATTTCTTTATTCCCTGTTCTAAACATTAATGGACATTCACCTAAAATTGTCAGCTTGTGACCTGTGTTACCGATGTTATGGTATTCTAGCATTTGTTCAAGTGATTTTTTACACTAGGAGGAAACCTCTTAAGAAATTCCTCTCGAATTAAAGATTTTGAAGAACCCGTATCAAGTAAACACGGTAAATTTTGGAAACACTCAATTTTAAAACAACGCAAAATCGGTAGATTATTATTTGTATCCGTATCACAACATTCTAAACTATAAAGAGGTCTTTAAAATGGTTCAGCCCTGTTGACTCTTACAAGCTGGCTTCTCTGTTTAAATGCCCACTGTCATTCAATCAAAATTTTTCGGGGGTTTCCCAGTTTTCTTCAGCGTTGTTATTTTGACCCTGGGTGTTGTTTACCGTTTGATTTGTAGGCCTAAATTCAGGAATATTATTTGGAATTTGCCAAGTATTATTTGTTGCCTGCCTTGTTAAATTTCTTCCCCCCCCTCCCCATGTGCGTTGAAGTCAAGTTTTGTATGTCGGGCCTTGCTTGTGTATTCTATGCCAGCAATCTGCCGCATAGTGATTCGGTTTGCCACAGTAATAGCAGTTAAACCTTCTCTTAAAGTGTTCTTTGGTTTCCTGGTTTCTACATGGTGCATAATTAATCCTACACACTCTTGATCTATCATTGTTGGTTCTCAAACTATCTGGTTTTGGTGGTGGTGGGTACCCATATTTTCTAGAGTTACTAGCCACTAACGACTTAAGGTCGCGGAATCTGTTGGCTACTTGTCTAAACGGAGACCCTTGGCCTCTGTCATACCTATCGCAACTAAAGTTGTTCCGTTAGTTGTGGTTATAAAGCTCCGATATAAGTATCATAAAATTGTGCACTCTCGATGAGCATATTTTTTTTTAAATGGCGCTCTGCAAGATATCCTTCCATATGTGATTCTTTTCTGCCATAATTGGGTATATTTTCTTGACTTTCACGCCAGTGTCTCTCGATGTCTTGTTTTTGAGCACCTGTTGCAGGGTCAACAAAATTTATGCTGTGGTTGACGCGTAAATGTTGATATCCCTGGCTAGCCAGGCAATCGTAAGCCCTCAAACAGTCACTGAAAATTGTTGTCCGTGGCAGGAATCGGTTTTTTATAATTCCAAACAACGTGGCACTACTTTTATCCGGTACAGAAACTATGAATGAATTACCAGTCCCTCACTCTATTCCACCAAATACCCAAACATCACCAACAATTCGACCACGATTATACTTATGCTTCCCAAATTTGGCTTCATCTATCTCAACAATGACATCTTCTCCTCCCAAACAAGCGGAATTTAAATGAAATATATATACAAACCTCTCTGCAGAACTAGCTCCAATCCACAAAGGTTTTTCTAGAACAGATAACATTGTTGATAATCAAATCCGCCCTTGAAGACGGTATTTGAAACCAGAACATCAAAAACAGAAATTTCCTTGCAGAGGAAGGTGTGAACAAGCCATCCATGTTTTTTTATAGATCGATTTTGAAAAATTACATTATCCTAAGTGTATTCGTGGCCACCTCGGATAGGTATAAGCCTAGATATCTGGTAACAAAAAACTTTTCTAGATTTTAAGCATATTTGGTCACAGCTATCACAATTCCAGCTTCTCGATAACAAGCCATGGTTATAACACAACTCTAAGACTGTCTCATCAGTAGAAAATTGAATAATACAATCACATAAATTTATTTCACAAAACTGCAAGACATTTTTTAATAAAAGTCATTTACAGACTGAAGCTATAACTTGTAATATTACTTGCGGCTTTCATTACGATGGTGGGGAATAATCGAACAAAGATAACTGTGATTTGGGCCTTAAATATAGTGGAAAGATGGGTCAACTTAGTATGGAACCTTCCGCCGGTAAAAAGCAGATGAATAGATTTTGTTTATTTGCAAAATGTGTATACCAGATGAAACAGCCGATAAGGTTAAATAAAATATGGTCGTTACGAGTGTGATAATTTTGTTCGTTCTAAATGTCAACTTTGCTCTTTACTTCCCACAGAAAACTTTGTTTTTTAAACTAGTTTTGCTTGTTTTTACTAAAAAAAAGATAATTTAGAAGGCACAAAAGTAGTATCCCATCTCTGCTTCCTGTAACATGCCCTCCCAAGTTTCTACAACATGCACTCCATTTTTCCATAGGATTTCTACAACATGCCCTCTGACATCACAACATGCCCTGTTTCTACAAAATGCTCTGTTTCTAGCTTGCAATATTCCCATCCCTGGCAAGATTCCCATTGGAACCCTGTTTCTAGGCAAAAGTACCAGGAGGTATCTTCTCGATGTTGGAGTCTAATCAAATTTGTTGGAATCCAGGTGTTCTATTATTTTTGTTTTTCTATTAAAAGCCTAAGATGACCATTTTATAGAGAAGTCTTATCTAAACATGTCTCCCCAGGTGGTAGAAGCCATTTTTATTGATCGTGACTCAGTTTTTTCTGGAAGTGAGACTGTCAACATTAAAATTGATGCTTATAAATTATTGGATATTGAAAATGTTGATGAAACGGGACCTAGAGTGCCTAAAGTATTGGGGAAAATTACAAGGAGTTCCCGACTAACCTTAGAATGGGGCAAGATGTATGCTGAATATGTTATAACATTAAGTAAATTCAAGTCGGAAGAACAATTATGCCTTGCAGCTATGGTGAATATAGTGCATATACAGAGAATACAAGACGAATTAAATGTGCTGGCAAAATATATTGAAGAGAACAATT
>JAQQPU010005701.1:4289-45923 GCA_029168905.1 Artemia sp. Kazakhstan ARC1039 | reverse complement strand
TTCACCTGTGCCAACTCAAACACCCAAATCCCAATCCGTTGAACCCTTACACAAACTAAACAGTATCCACTTTTTCTTTGAAAATAAAATATAGCTGCTGCAAAATGGCAACGAAAATGAGAAGAAATTGATTTTGTCCCCCCATCCACCAAGTACTATTTGAATTTAAGTTAACTTATCCAGACCGAGTTGGTTTCGATAGTCCACACATTCAACCCGATTTGAAATTCGATAGTGGCCGTGTGGGAGTACTTTTACACCATTCTCAAACACATAGACCTTGTCGGATATACATGACATGGCATTTTTTCCACTCTAACAGTATAGTTCCTATACTGGAGAGAGCGAATTGCTAGCACTTTTGCTATTGGCACTAGACAGCTGTCCACACAGTTTTCGTAGACACTCATGTCGAATTTATTTTTTACAAAGTGTGTAGGCACCCCTTTGCAGGCCTGTTTTATATCCTTGCCGTGTGTTTCCACACAGTAAACTTTAGGACAGGGGAACACCCCTTTGGATATTAAATCACTCCCCGTCTCCGATTTTTAACATTAATAGTTGATTAGGGGCCTGACGTTTCACCAACTCGGGATAGATGCTCTCATTCCAATTGGTGTAGTCCATCCGTGACCTGATGTGGACCCCATTTTATAAATCATTTAATAAATCCCCGGTTTTAACTTTTAACAACAGAGAATCTTGCACACACACATTGTACACTCCTTGCACACATTTTAAAAGAACGAAAACATGAGGTTTTTGGAAATTTCTAGTACTGAACTACCCCCCGCTATATTCTTATTCAGAACAACATTTCTCTTTTTTCTATGTAGAAGAACCATATTCGGCTCTATGCTCGTGAATGTTGTAAAATTGAGATCGGCAATAATTCGTGCACATTCTTTGGGGCATGTTACGACGTCACAACGTGATCTTTTTTGTACGCTTTCACACATTTTTTCCAAAAGTTCAATTTAAAATAAGTTTGTACAATTATTTTTCGACTTTACTCTTTGCCTATGAGCGTTTACTGACAAAGGGGTCAATAAACGTCTTCAAATAGGGTTTCTGATCAAATTGCAGGGCCCTGTGTATTTTTGTGACTCTGAAACCATTGCTCACCATTCACTGCAATATGACGTGGTGAACAACGATATTCTGTTTCGGGTCCAGATCGGCAATTAATATCTGTTTGGAGGGGGTCCAGTGCATGCCCATATCCTTGACCAGAGACCGATTGTATGGACTCAATGACTCCTTGATCACAGGTCTATTCACGCAAAGAAATAAAAAATCTTTTACTGTATTGTGAAGTTCCACTGGTATGTGTCCGTCAATTTTAAAGAACCATCCTTGTGGACCATTTTCCTCAAGAGTGTGAATGTCGGAGATGTCACAAGGATTTTCAAGCCATTTGTAATTGCCACATGGTAAACAGTAGTGATGTGGTAAAGCTTTCTAATTTATTCAATTACTAATTGAGTAACAATATATTAAGACGCAAAAACAAAGTTTCAAAATACCACTTTTTAAGATAAAAATACAAATCGTGGAATGTGTAAGCTTGGAGGGAACTTGCTCAATAACGAATTTCCTGGCTAAATGCGTCAATGTACCGGAAGGACGTGGTTAGTTTTTCATATATATACCAATATTTTTGAGACTGAAAAGAGACTTTTTTACTTGCAGGGCGAACCTCTGCCAGTTTATTTTCTTGTTAGAAATACCTTGGGATCTTGTCGAATCATTGTAAGTGTCTGTATCTTATTATATATTATTGTAGTTTCTGAGACTTGTGGTCTACCTGGAACAGCCAATCCCAGTAGAATATCTATATCTGTAATTATTATATGTAAATTGAATAAAAGTATTGTATTTTAGACAACCTCTCTACGATCTACCTTTAGCCCCTCGAACATACCCAGTTGGTACGCCTCATTAGTTCGGTCATAGCCTAAGGCACGCTACCGAAGTTAAATTACCTCAGGGCCAGAGTTTATCTCCCCTATAAAGGGAGAATAAAGGCATCTACGGCTACAACCCCCTAAAATACCATAAAATACACCTCACAACCACCTCACAACAACTAGTGGCCGTTGGAAAAACTGGGTTGGGGAGACTAAATAAAGTTGCAAAATACAAAAAAAAATCGAAATGACCGTATTAGAAGGGGAAATTAAATGTACTTTTCTTTTAGCGGCGCTCGAATTAGCAAAACTTCGAGCAGCTTTGCTCGAACTTTGGCTATTATAAATAGATTTGTGTCCCCCCAAAGAGTTAGGTACAATAGAAAAAATGGAGACAAGGCTCAATGAAGAATTGTAAAATAAAAAAAAGTATTCAGTATTTAGCAAGTAGAAGTATGTGTATTGTTAGTAGTTTTATTATTGTTAGTAATAAATGCAATGTAGTAGTGCCGTATATTACTAAATAATAAAGTATTTGTACCGTGAATTAAAAGAATAAAATAAAAGATAATACGTAAAGAAAAAAAATCTAGCTGGACCAATGAAACGTTTGTAGAAACAGAATAAGTTTAGGCATAATAGTAGCAAATAGGGTCATAATTCAGCCTTACTACAGGTACAGGCTATAAACTTATTGTTCAAGGATAACACTGCTACAATTTAGCAAAGGAAGCACATAAATTGTGGTCCGAACAATCATAGGTTAGAAGCTGCCATTTCCGAGTGTTTTAGGAGTAGAGATGCTTCAAAAATATGGAACTTTACGACGTAATAAGCAATAGAATTACCTTTTTTTAAAGCTAACAAATACTTGGTTTGTTGTGTAGTTTCACAAGCAAAGGGAATGAAAAGATATATAAATATATAATTAAAGTACTTGAGGAAAGGGATGAAAAAAAAACAAGAAAAGTAACCTTATAAGTAAGAAAACAAATGTGGAAGCTTAGCAAAAGTCGCCAAAGGAAGCAAAAAAAGAGTTGTTACAAAGCTGTGACTGGAACTCTGAATAAGCCGAGAAGTTCGGTGAAAGAAACCGTTAATCACAGAAAATGGAGGCATGGGGATAGGTCTTAAAAGGGTCTCTTTTACCTACACAAAGGACCTTCATCTGAAGAATGGTGTTAGAAAAAGTTCAAATTCTGAATTAGCTCCGCGAAATGAGTGACAAGAAAGTTCAAATTTGAATTTTAAAAAATGGCTGCTTTTGAGCCATGTAGATGTAAAACAAGCCAGTGTTCATGCTTGTTTACAAAGAATATAAGCCACATTAAGACAAACAGAGAAGGCAATGCATCCTTTTGAAATGGCTAATATTGATAACTCTAGTCCACTCTTACGGTTACTCAATGACGAATCATCCTCAAGTCTAGTCTGATTATAAATCAGTAGAGTTTAGTTGAATATCAGATAGATTTTGTATCAGATAAATACGATCTGATAGTAGAAATCAAATAGAGTGAAGCCAATAGTCCCTTATATCCCAATTAGTAGACAAATAGATTGTGCCTAGAAAGCCAACAGAAACCTTATCACGGAAACAATTACACAGGGCATTAATAGGTGACACGTAACTTTTAAATAGGTGAAGTGAAACTAATTAAATTACACATATTTAGAATCAGCATTAAAAGGCAATTCTTTTGATATGTATATCGAAAAAAAATATATTTTGGGGGGATAATTAAAAAAAAACACGAAGGAGGGTAGTTTACTGAAATGGGGTCATTGGAAGCTAGAAAATTTGGAGTGAGCTCAATCACTGCTAGTCTCTCGTTGTTAAGTACATGCAATGCATCTACTGACCTTTGACTCTCTGAGGTGACACTTTCAGTCAAATTTAGAAAAAAAAATTGTTTTGAAGAAGTTAAAAAAATAATAATGGGAAAATACAGCGAGAGTTTACATGAATCCGGACATTTAAAACCTAACTGTAATCTTATTATAATTAGTTATAGTATAATATAGTATTTTTTTTAGTTACAAATGGTAAAAAGAAAAAAGAAAATTTAAAGAAGCGCTATAAAGATTTAAGCAACACTTAGAATAAGCTTAGAAAGCAAAACGAGTGAAAAGCGAAATAAAAATAAATTATAACCTAAAAACTTACCAGGAGGTAAAAGCCAAAGACAAAATCCATTAAAAATAAACCAAAAATTAAACCTCATCGTCACAAGCAAACCACAGTAGTTCAAGATAATAATTTTAACTCTAGCGATGTTTTGGATCTGAGAAAAGAAACTGGAACAGGAGAATCCTAGTTTAACCAATTGGTTTTCACCTGTGCCAACTCAAACACCCAAATCCCAATCCGTTGAACCCTAACACAAACTAAACAGTATCCACTTTTTCTTTGAAAATAAAATATAGCTTTACACAACAAAAGAAAACTCACAGTAATGAACAGAAATCCATTCTTGTAATTCTCCCAGATTCAAGCTTATCAATAAACCACAGATAATGAGCATCGAATTCTAAGTTATTTAGCCTTGCAACGGAATTATTGTCTCTCTTTCTTTGGCAAATAAAATAGTAATTAAAGCTGGGATAAAAGTGGCAACCAGTATATCGTAAAAATTGCATTTCAAGGAAGAAATGAGAACTAGCAAATGCAGGGCAAAACGTAATTAAAAGTGTTCTAAAAAAGAAATTAGCTGAAAACTACAGTACTTTTCTAACACAAAAACTTTCGGAAGAAAAAATTTAAATAATTTCAAAAAATACAGGTTGCAAAAATTAGACACCCACCCCACCTCTTAAGAATATGGAGATAATGAATTTGACCATAGAAGGGCAATCAGCATAAAAACTTGCTAATTGAAAAATACGTGAAACATATAAATAAAGGCTTAGGAAAGACCAATTTTACTGAAAAAGCGGAAAAAGACTTGAAAAAACCCTTAGGCTCCATTGAAATAACGAATCAAAGAAAAAAGGAGAAAGATTCAAGTTGAAAATATAGCCAAACGAAATGAAAAGGGAAAAAACTGAATGGAGTCAGTTAAACTCTGTTATAAGCACTTATTGAATTTGCCGAACGAAACTAGTACAAAAAATGTACTAAATAAGTACAAAATGAGTAGCATTAATACTACAGAGCTGTGTGCCATGATTACTGTGTGTTATGTGTGTTACAAATTACTGTGTGCCATGGAGGCCAGGTATTTTTTCTGCAGAAGGGCCACTTTTCTGATAAAAGAAAAGCCCAAGAGAAAATTGTGGCAACAAATCAAAAAGTTTGGCAATACTATAGATGATTAATTATTGTGTGTGCAGGTTCATAATAGTCCTTTTAGCTGTAGCCCATGACATGAGGACCTGGAAACGTTATAAGGAGCTACCAGAGGGCAGTCCTGGTAAGCAAACCTTCAGAGTACAGGCAAAGTCATTTAATAATGGCATAACAGGTATAAGGTGAACAGCAAAATTTTGTAACTTATCAGATCTAAACTGTAAATGGAGCCTTATAACAAAAGTAAATTAAAGCTAAAAAAAAGAGATTACAGACAAAAACGTTATAAAACTGTCTCAAGTACCAAAAATTCGAAAAGAATTAGAAAGCTCAAAAGTCTGAAAAGTTTCAGCAAAGTCAAGCTATATGAACTATTGCCAAGCCCTTATATAGAGGTTAATCACTGTTATCAGTTATAGTGCATAAATATATTTGTTGGAATTGCTTTTGTTTTGTAAATATTTTAATTGCAGTTAGGACTTATCATACAAGTCTTGCAATTAAGTATCAGCATAACTTCGGTTAATATATAGGGCCGAATTCGTACTTTGAAATTGACAATATAAATGGTTACACTAAAAAAGCAAAGAACAACAACGAAATAAAGAAAACCATAATGAAAAATCATTTAAAATTCAATAATTAAAACTGTAAAAAGTCAATTAAAAAATTGAAGAGATAAAAACTGGTCAAACTAAACTTAGAGCGAGACATAAATGCATTAAAAACTGATAAAAACTGGTCAAAGTAAACTTAGAGCGAGACATAAATGCATTTAAATTAAAAGGGATACTAAGAAATTATCAATAATTCAACTACAGTAAATCAATAAAAGAGTTAAAACAATAAAAACCGGTCAAGAAAGGGGGGGGGGCAAGCAAATCAGTGCAAGAACCTGGGCAGTACCATCATCTAGTAAACAAAAAAGAGGGGGAAAAAGAAACTATTGAGACATTTTATTTATTTTTTCTGTAATGAAGGGGATAAAAGTTCTTTCGTATCTGGAAGTAACGCACCGACTGATTGTCACGAAACTACATTGATGGATGAATTTGGATCATTTCGTGACTTGTTTCTTCAAATGTATGTGTAGTATGTGTGAATCCGATGTAGCCTATATAGAAAATATCTTATTTTCAAAGTGTCTAAATCACCCTATTTTTAAAATTGGATTGTTATTTTCTAATTGTTTAAAGCAAGTGCTTAATAACACGTTTAGTACTAGTAGCAATATCACTATCTGTGCATACATAGTACCATTTGGTTAATCACTGTCCTCCACTCTACATATCCTGAAATTTGCAATTTAATAACCACCCTATATGCATTAGTGATATAACATATTTACAATCTAAACTAGACAAAGTAGATTTTGATTTTGTCCAAACAACCCCCAAAAATTTCATATCAATACTCTTTATCTGCTTTGGAAAAAAAACGGGGTCTTTACTTGGTTTGAAAGGGGTAGTCTAATTCCTTCAGATCATCTCCTGAAAATAGCTTATTTTCAATGTGTATAAACCAATCTACTTTGACCTTAGATTACATTCGTTAATGCAAGTCTGTTATTTTCAAAATTTTCTAGAGCATATGATAATATGGGACCGTTAAGTTTCGCATCTCTTATCGAAGCCTTTTTAATGCAACTTGACAACAATATTACACAAATTAGAAGCCATATGTGTAAATGATAAAAGGTACAATCTCTGCGCTTCAAGTTGACTTGGGAGAAAAATCATTAGCGGAAATAAAACTTAAAACTTAAATTAAGATCTAAAGCTTCAATGTTGAGGGCAGTAGGGGGCACATCTTTCTCGCCTCTTATGGAGGCCGTTGGTTTTGAAAGCCCCGGCAACGCTTGATAGGAGGTGGGCGGAGGAGTAATATCACAGCCATGTATAGGCGTGGTAAACTGAGCTGAAGGTCTTGGCCAATGGCCATACTGGACAACTGATACCCTTACAGGGGTTTTCACAGTGGTTCTCGCCTTCTTGTCTGGTTTGGGACATTGCTCAAAATTTTCCTTAGAAAGAAAGAAAGTTTAGTTATTCATGGAATAACTCTATCCATCTTAATGGAGGGGTCCCATAAATAGAAAAAAAGCGTTCGATTTTGAAATTCGATGCACATCTCTTTTGCCCTAAAAGGAACTTTCTTAACGATAGTAATATTGAAAGGTTTGGGGTGGTGAATATGATAGATCGCATTTTTACTATAATATACCTATAAATGTTTTATACAAGTGTGTTTAAAACACACCCTTCTTTATCATTGTCAGAAATCATCCCTCTCTTGCTTAACTTTTTATATTTTAAGGTTTTAAAAAACACTATTATTTATCAAAAGAATAGATAAATTTTTCCCTCCCTCCTTTCCCGGAAAGCAAAACTAGAATTTTGTTTTTGATGAAAAGCAAGAAGCAAAAGTTTTACTATAAAACTCACTTAAGGTATCGTCTAGGTTCTGGATAGAACCCTTCCACCTAGGAATAATGGTATAGCATCAACTAATAACTCGATTATGATGAAAAAGGGAATATTTTATCCACCCTATAATAGACAATAGTAAAGCGAGAAATGTTTTTAATTCACTAGAAAAATAAATCAAACTTTAATAGCCCGAAAGTAAACTGAAAAATAGGTCTCACTTTCCCTCACCTAAACCATTTCAACACGAAAAAAAGTACCTAAAGTATGCAAATTTCTTATTAAAATTGCGCACTCAAAGGAAAAATTCTAGACAATAATTAGTCTGATGCCTAGGCTTGCATGTGATCCTAAAGGGGGATGGAGCGATACATAATATTCCTGTTTTTACCATACAGAAAAATCTTCTCGCCTCCCAGCTCTGCATCTATTTTAAATATAACACGAATTTTTTCATAACTATTTTACGCAGAGATTTAACTAAAGCCGCTATATCACATCATCAAAGTCATTTGAAAATAGAACAACACAATATGATATATTAATTGGCATCAAGACAGTTCCTTCTGCTTTTGATAATAACAGATTGGTTTGTTCGGATCGCAAGAGACACGTTAAATTTAATACTTTAGTGCTTTCAATGCACGTGGGAAAAAGTCACCCTTTTCGAGTAGAAGAATAACTTTTTTTGAAAGAATAAATTGTTATCAAATGGGAGAAGGGAGGGGGTTACATGGAAAAAAGAGTATATTTTGAAACAAAGTATAAAGGTTTTTTTCTGGGGGGTTTGGGGGTATACCCTGAATTTGAATATATTGGGAGGGGACTGCAACAAATAATTTTATTTGGAAAAACCAAATAAAATTTACTATACAGAACTCACATTATATATTTGTGTAGCTAAAACTTCTAAATCCACAGTATTCGATGTTTGTTCCATTGTCTCGTGAAAAGTTATGTTACTTTATTCCCAAAGCGTGTTCATTATAAACAAAATCTCAAGGCAGAATTACGATGTAAGAGAAACCTTACGTAAATCCATTGACCTAGAAATAGGTGTCAATGATCCTGTCAAGTTAGACACGCTCTTATCTGGCAATGATGTAAACTTGTGTCTGTATTCAATAGGCATAGAAACATCAAACAACTTGACCAACAAACATAATAGAACCAAGAAACAACATAACCAACAAACATAACATAACCATGAAACTTTTATCAATCATTATCAATCTTATCAATCTTATCTTATCATGAAACTCAATGATTTAAACTTTTGTCTGTATTCAATAGAAACATCTATGAAACATCAAACCGCATAACCATCAACAAACATAACCATGAAATAACATCAAACCACATAACCAACAAACATGTCATAACCACAAGACTCTTATCTGGCAATGTTGTAAACTTCCATTCGGATTCAATAGGCATAGAATCAACTATGAAACATCAAACCACACAACCATCAACAAAACATAACCATGAAACAATATAAACATAACATAACGACATAACCATCAACATAACATAACATCAATATAACATCAAACCACATAACCATCAACAAAACATAACTAGTAACAAAACATAACATAACATCAAACCAACAAACATAACATAACCATGAAACTCTTATCTGGCAATTATGTAAACTCCCCTCAGAAATGGTGACCCCGTCCCTACTAGCCAGACCGGTAAATTAAGTATCTATAAACCCATTTGTTGCTATCATTTGTTTAGAATAAACTATAATTTTTTATAGAAATAAACATTTTGAGCTGTCCTTAGCCATTACCAGATAGCCAAACTTCTAAACTAAGCATCTATAAACCCATTTGTGAGTATCATTTGCTTAGAATGAACTTTGTTTTTTTCCTAGAAATAAATATTTTTAGCTGTCCCGAGCCATTTCAAGATAGCCAGACCTGTAAAATAAGTATGTATAAACCCAGCTGTGGGTATCATTTGTTTAGAATAAACTATATTTTTTGCTAGAAATATACATTTTACCTGTCCTTACCCATTATGAGATAGCCAGATGTGTAAATTAAGGATCTATAAACTCATTTGTGGGTACCATTTGTTTAGAATAAACTATATTTTTTCTAGAAATAAACATTTTTAGTTGTCCTTAGCCATTACGAGATAGCCAGACCTGTTAATTAAGTATCTATAAACCCATTTGGCGTACCATTTATTTAGAATAAACTATATATTTTGCTAGAAATAAACATTTTTAGTTGTCCTTAGCCATTACGAGATAGTCAGACCTCTAAACTAAGCATCTATGAGCCCATTTGTGGGATCATTTGTTTAGAATAAACTATATTTTTTGCTAAAAATAAAATTTTTTAGCTGTCCTTAGCCATTACAAGATAGGCAGACCAGTAAATTAAGGATCTATAAACTCATTTGTGGGTACCATTTGCTTAAAATAAACTATATTTTTTGCTAGAAATGGACAATTTCAGCTGTCCTTACCCATTACGATTTAGCCAGACCTCTAATTAAGCATCTATAAACCCATTTGTGGGTACCATTTGATCTGTGAATGTTCCTCTAAAAGTGTTATTTTTTGGCTTTTAGCTATCCATGGAAAAATAACATTGCCTTTTAGGTTACCCCCACCAACTTTTTCTCAAAAAGACATGAAATATGCTAGCGACTTTAACAATCAAACGCTATGCTTCCTCATGGACACGGTACGGTTTTTCCTGTGGTACTCTATGGCTGATTATTGACACGACACGGATGTATCATTTGAGAAGTAAAGTTATATCAAACAACAACATTGCAGATTATAACATGGATCAAAGCGTAGAGTTAGAAATATCTTTTTATTGTGAGTGTGCTATTGTGAGTGTGCTATTGTGAGTGTGCATAAGACATGGTAAAAAGTATTCTATATCATGGGATCCTCGCCTGTGGATGTTTAACAGTGAACTTTAAGTATTGTTTTTACGTAAATATGTGTTTTTCAAAATCTTTTTAAGATGTTTAAGCAATAAATATCTTAAGCCTTTCCCGTCTTTGTTCTTTAGAATAGTAAAATCGCCATGAAAATTCTACTTTCAGATTCAGCATGTCAGGGAGCACACTGTCAGGTTCAGCATGTTGGAGAACCCTAAATGGTCATCCCTAAAAAGGTAAGTTAACCCTAAAAGGTTAAAAAATTTCTCTGAAATGGAGGACCCTAAATGGTCATCCCTAAAAGATAAGTTAACCCCAAAAGGTTAAAGAATTTCTCTGGAATTAGACTTTCAGATCCAGCATGTTGGAGGAGTCAATCATTACTTTTCAACTTTATGTATATCCCAACACCAAATTTTCGCAATGAAAAAGAAATAAGTTACAGATCAATTCTAATTTTTTTTTCCAAAGAAAAAAAGGTTCCACTTCAGTTCTGATTTTTCTCAAAAAGATGAAAAATTTAAAGTTCAGTTCCAAATTTTTCATAGAAGACAGAAAAAAGTTATACCTTGATTTTGAATATTCGCCATGAAGATAAGGAGCAAATGTTAGCTCAATTTTGAATTTTACCAGTGAAGTTACAGTTCAATTTGAATTTCTCCAAAGAGAATAAAAAAGCTTCCAATTCAGTTCTAAATTTCCCAAAGACATAAAACACATTTAAAGTTCTGTTATAAATTTTTCCATAGAAGATAGAAAAAGTTATACCATAGTTGTGAATATTTTCTATGAAGATAAAAAGTTTCACTTTAATTCTCAATTTTATCATTGGAATGAAGAATAGTTCATATTCTCTTCTGAATTTTATCAATGAAAAAAAAATTAGTTACAGATCAATTCTAGTTTTTTCCAAAAAAATAAAAAGGTTCCTCTTCAGTCCTTAATTTCCCAAAGACATCAAAAATTTAAAGTTCTGTTCTAAATTTTTCCGTCGAAGATAGAAAAAGTTATACCTTAGTTGTAAATATTTTCCATGAAGTTAAGAAGTTCCACTTTAATTAGTTCTGTTCTAAATTTTACCGTAGAAGATAGAATAAGTTATACTATGATTGTGAATATTCACAATGAAGTTAAGGAGCTCCACTTTAATTTCAAATTTTCTCAACAAAGTGAAGAAAAGTTCAATTTCTCTTCTGAACTTTCTCAATGAAAAAGAAATGTTACAGATCAATTCTAATTTTTTTCCAAAGAAAATAAAAAGGTTCCACTTTAGTTCTGATTTTTCTCAGAGAGATAAAAAATTTTAAGTTCTGTTCCAAATTTTTCGTAGAAGATAGAAAAAGTTATACCTTGATTTTGAACATTCGTAATGAAGATAAGGAGCTCCACTTTAATTCTAAATTTTCTCAATGAAGTGCAAAATCGTTTAATTTCTCTTCAGGATTTTCTCAATGAAAAAAATTAGTTACTGATCAATTCTAATTTTTTCCAAGAAATAAAAAGGTTCCACTTCAGCTCTGATTTTTCCAAATGACAAAAAAATTTAAAGCTCTGTTCTAAATTTTTTCCGTAGAAAATAGAAAAAGTTATACTATGATTGTGAATATTTTCCATGAAGTTAAGAAGTTCCATTTTAATTCTAAATTTTCTCAACGAAGTGAAGAAAAGTTCAAGTTCTCTTCTGAATTTTCTCTATGAAAAAGAAATAAGTTACAGATCAATTCTATTTGGAACCTTTTTATTTTCTCTGGAACTTTTCCTATCTTCTACTGAAAAAAAATTAGAACAGAGCTTTAAATTTTTTTTATGTCTTTGGGAAAAATCAGAACTGAAGTGTAACCTTTTTATTTCTTGGAAAAAACTTGAATTGATCTATAACTAATTTCAATTTATTGAGAAGATTCAGAAGAGAACTTGAACGTTTTTGCACTTCATTGAGAAAATTTAGAATTAAAGTAGAGCTCCTTATCCTCATGGTGAAATATTTACAATCAAAGTGTAACTTTTTCTATCTTCCACGAAAAATTTGAAACATAACTTTAAATTTTTTCATCTCTTTGAAAAAAAATCTGAACTGAAGTGGAACCTTTTTATTTTCTCTGGAAAAATAAAATTTATCTGTAACTTGTTTCTTCTTCATAGAAACAAAACACAAAAATTCAAAAGACAACTTGAACTTTTCTTCCATTCGTTGAGAAAATTTAGAATTAAAGTTGAACTTTTTATCTTCATGGAAAATATTCACAATCATAGTATAACTTTTCGTATCTTCTACGGAAAAAAATTTAGAACAGAGCCGTAAATTTTTTTTGTGTCTTTGGGAAAGTTCAGAACTGGAGTGGAACATTTTTATTTCTCGAAAAAAATTAAAATTGATCACTAACTAATTTGTTTCCAATGAGAAAATTCAAAATAGAACTTGAACGTGTTTGCACTTCATTGAGAAAATTTAGAATTAAAATGGAGCTCCTTAACTTCCCTGCGAATATTCAAAATCAACTTATAACTTTTTTTTATCTTCTATGAAAAATTTGGAACAGAGCTTTAAATTTTTCATCTCTTTGAGAAGAATCAGAACTGAATTGAAACTTTTTATTTTCATTGGAAAATATAGAATTGATCTGTAACTTATTTCTTTTTCTTTAAGAAATTTCAGAAGAGAGCTCAAACTTTTCTTCACTTCGTTGAGAAAATTTAGAGTTAAAGTGGAGTTCCTTATCTTCATTGTGAATATTCACAATCATAGTATAACTTTTTCTAGCTTCTTCGGTAAAATTTAGAACAAAACTAATTAAAGTGGAACTTTTTATCTTCAGGGAAATTATTCGCAACTAAAGAATAACTTTTTCTATCTTCGACGAAAAAGTTTAGAACAGAAATTTAAATTTTTTATGTCTTTGGGAAATTAAGAACTGAAGTGGAACCTTTTTATTTTCTCGGAAAAAAATAAAATTGATCCGTAAGTAATTACTTTTTCAATGAAAAAATTCAGAGAAGAACTTGAACTTTTCTTCACTTCATTGAGAAAATTTAGAATTACAGTGGAACTTCATTTCTTCA
This sequence comes from Artemia sp. Kazakhstan ARC1039, assembly GCA_029168905.1. Classification (NCBI taxonomy): domain Eukaryota; kingdom Metazoa; phylum Arthropoda; class Branchiopoda; order Anostraca; family Artemiidae; genus Artemia; species Artemia sp. Kazakhstan ARC1039. The sequence goes on along the minus strand of JAQQPU010005701.1, from coordinate 32,322 downwards.
CGGAAAATATTCACAACAATAGTATTGCTTTTCAGATCTTCTACAGAAACAAACTTAGAACAGAGCTTTAAATTTTTTAATGTTTTTGGGAAAAATCAGAACTGAAGTTAAACCTTTTTTTCTTGGAAAAAATTAGAATTGATCTGTAACTAATTTCTTTTCGTTGAGAAAATTCAGAAGGGAACTTGAACATTTTTGCACTTCACTGAGAAAATTTAGAATTAAAGTGGAGCCCCTTAACTTCATTGCGAATATTCAAAATCAATGCATAACTTTTTTATATCTTTTACGAAAAATTTGGAACAGAGATTTAAATTTTTCATCTCTTTGAGAAAAATCAGAACTGAAGTGGAAACATTTTATTTTCTTTGGAACAAAATAGAAGTGATGTATAACTTATTTCTTTTTCATTGAGAAACTTCAGAAGAGAGCTTGAACTTTTCTTCACTTTGTTGAGAAAATTTAGAATTAAAGTGGAGCTCCTTATCTTCATTGAGAATATTCACAATCATAGTATAACTTTTTCTATCTTTTACGGTAAAATTTAGAACAGAAATAATTAAAGTGCAACTTTTTATCTTCATGGAAATTATTCACAACTATAACTTTTTCTATCTTCGACAGAAATTATAACTTTTTCTATCTTCTAGAGAAAAATTTAGAACAGAACTTTAAATTTCTTATGTCTTTGGGAAATCAAGAACTGAAATGAAACTTTTTTATTTTATTGGAAAAAATTAGAATTGATCTGTAACTAATTTCTTTTTCCTTGAGAAAATTCAGAAGAGAACTTTAACTTTTCTTCACTTCATTGAGAAAATTTAGAATTGAAGTGGAACTTTTTATCTTCATGGAAAATAATCACAACTATGGGATAACTTTTTCTATCTTCTACGAAAACTTAGAACAGAACTTTAAACTTTTTTTATGTCTTTGGGAAATTAAGAACTTAATTGGAAGCTTTCTTAATTTCTTTGGAGAAATTAGAATTGAACTTTAACTTCATTGGCAAAATTCAGAATTGAGCTAACATTTTCTCTTCTTTAAGAAAATTCAGAAGAGAACTTGAACATTTTTGCACTTCTTTGAGAAATCTCAGAATTAAAGTGGAGCTCCTTATCTTCATGAAGAATATTCACAATCAAGGTATAACTTTTTTCTAGGTTCTATGAAAAATTTGGAACTGAACTTTAAATTTTTCATCTCTTTGAGAAAAATTGGAACTGAAGTGGAACCTTTTTATTTTATTTGGAAAAAACATATTTCTTTTTCGTTGCAAAAATTTGGTGTTGGGACATACATAAAGTTGAAAAGTAATGATTGACTTCTCCCACATGCTGGATCTGAAAGTGTAATTTCAGTGAAAATTCTTTAACCTTTTGGGGTTAACTTATCTTTTAGGGATGACCATTTTGGGTTCTCAATTTCAGAGAAATTCTTTAACCTTTTAGGGTTAATTTACCTTTTTAGGGATGAACATTTAGGGTTCTCCAACATGCTGAACCTGAAAGTTTGTTCCCTGACATGCTGATTCTGAAAGTTTAATTTTCATGGTGATAAAATATTATAAAGAATAAAGACGGGTAAGGATTAATATATTTATTACTTAAACATATTAAAAAAACTTTGAAAAACACATATTTACATAAAAATAATACTTAAAGTTCACTGTTAAACATCCACAGACGAGGATCCCATGATATAGAATACTTTTTACCATGTCTTATGCACTTATCACGATCAGGTATGTCCCTAGGTAACCACTGCGCGAAGAATCTAACGTCCTCTTCAGGATGGTGATAATACCCTTCAAATTTAGGACACTTAAATTCTTCTAAATTGAAAAGTGGAATCTCAGGATCACAGTTTTGAATGAAAATTTTATCTGTAGGTATATTACTCTTTACATATAGTTCTTCAACCCCGAAAAAACGGCAAATTTCACTGACTTCTTCCTGAATATTTTTCAGTTCTTGAATACTTTTATTATATAGTGTAATCACTCTATTGTAGAATCACAGTCTGTTTCTGCGGCGTGATATAGTACTCCATAAGCTTTTTATCATAATCAAACATGTAATAGTTCACCATCCAATGATAACAGTCAATTTCTTCGTGTTCCATTGACAATTATAAAAATGCACATTCAAATAGAAAACAACAGGATGATTTTTTCCAACCAATAAATTCTGTGTCATATAGTCCTATCATTCTGGAGGCTATTAATGTAATATTTGAGCAGAGAAGTACTTCATCAAACTTTTATATCTTTGCTCAAGGTTAGAAAGACTTATGACTAGGGGGAGGAGTCCTAAAACCATCTGAATTCATTGTGTTAGAGAATCATAAAAAAAAGAATTCATTGTGGGGAGGAGTCATAAAACTTTTGGCGTCTATTGCATGTAAATGAAACATGGAAATTTTACGTAACTCCTAATTTCCAGAACTTAAAACTATCTATGAAGCATGAAAATTGTTACGTAACTTTGCTTGTAAAATATTACATGTTTGTTAATAACGTATATCTCAAACTTTTTACTAGATATTCTAAGTGCTTGTGATGGTAGTGTACTCTAAAATAATGGAAATATAACAAAGTAATGTATAGTATATTTGTTATGAAGTAATGACATGTAGAATATTAATATAAAAATATGTTTCATACTTTACTATTCATTATTAACTTTATTGAACAACTTTAGACATTCTGAATCAGCATCATAAAATAATCCATCGTGTTCTCTTATAATGGTGTCTCTGTAGAGATATCCATCTTATCGTTGTGTCTTCTTTATATCTTTTATTTCTGCTATATGGTACCTCCTTTTGTGAGAGTTTTCCTGTGATCCTGATCTTCCTTGTAATGGAGAGGAAGTCCTTTGTCTGTATTGTTTCTTGTGATAATTGTCACTCTCTTCCAGTGCAGAAACTGATGAGCCTATCCTGTTTCTCACCATTTCATCAAAGATTCCCCTTCTCATTTCACGTTGATTGTCCTCTTCTATTTCATTTCCAATGATTTATAAATTTGCTGCATTACTCTCATACGAATTACTGAAGTCATGATAGGGGCCATTACAAATAGCACACTCACAATAAAAAGATATATCTAACTCTACACTTTGATCCATGTTATAATCTGCTACGTTGCTGTTTGATGTAACTTTAGTTCTCAAATGATCCATCCGTGTGGTGTCTATAATCAGCTATAGAGTACCACAGGGAAAACCGTATCATGTCTATGAGGAAGCATAGCGTACGATTGGCACAGTCGCTAGCATATTTCATGTTATTTTTAGAAAAAATTGGAGGGGGGTTGCCTAAAAGGCAATGTTGCTTTTCCATGGATAGATAAAAGCCAAAAAATAACGCTTTTAGAGGAATATTCACAGATCGAATTGGAAAATGGTACCCACAAATTAGTTTATTGATGCTGAATTAGAGGTCTAGCTATCTCGTAATGGCTAAGGACAGCTAGAAATGTTTATTTCTAGCCAAAAATATAGTTTATTCTAAACAAATGTTACCCACAAATGAGTTTATAGATCCTTAATTTACAGGTCTGGCTATCTCGTAATGGCTAAGGACAGCTAAAAACGTTTATTTCTAGCAAAAAAATATAATTCATTCTAAACAAATAATAGCCACAAATTGGTTTATAGATACTTAATTTACAGGTCTGGCTATCTCGTAATGGCTAAGGATAGCTAGAAATGTTTATTTCTACCATAAAATATAATTTGTTCTAAACAAATGGTATATAGATCCTTAGTTTAGAGGTCTGGCTATCTCGTAATGACTAAGGACAGCTAAAAATGTTTATTTCTACAATATAATATAGTTTATTCTTAAAAAGTGATACCCACAATCAAACCTTTGCTTTATTCTCAAAAATCGTACATATGCAATTTGCTAGATTTAGTGGAAATACTTAAACCTCCCTAGTCAAAATTTGTGATAAGTATTCAATGTATTGTCAGTTCCGTAAGTCTTTTTATCAACAAAAAAATTTTCTCCCTATGGGAGTATCACTATCCGGATTATTAGCGAATATTTATGTAGAACATCTTGAAAATTGGACCTTAAATTCATATTTTTTAAAAACATGTCTATTGGGGGCGTTATATGGATGATGTAATATTGCTCTGAAATTATAGAAAAAGTGAAATTAGGGGCTTTCTAGATCACCTTAATACATATGACCGAAATTTACAATTTACCTTAGAAATTGAAAATACAAATAAACTATCGTTTTCTGGATGTATTAATTATTCGTAGCATTAATAAACTGGATTTTACAAAAACCCTCACAAAATATCCGATATCTACACTTAAATCCAATCACCCATCCCCCACAAGTTAAAAAAGGTTTTGTTACATCTCTTCTCGATCATTCCCTAAATAATTGGTCTCATTCTTATATCACAGAGAACTAAATTTTATTAGAGTCATTAGGGAACAAAGAAGAATTCAACGTTTTCGTGTTTCAAGCTGTATCTAACCACATTTAAATTAGTCGATCAGAAAATGTGCTTTGAAAATAGTTGTTTCGATGTGTCTTAATTTTGAAAATGCTGGTAATTTTTTATAATAGTGATTTTATTGCTGGATGTATGCATGAATAGCTGATACGCTAAGGTTAGTAAATAGAAAAGTCATAATGAGGAAACATTTTAGGCCACGAGACGGGGGGTCTTTAAAAAGAATGATAACATTCTAAATGACATATTTGATGATGTTAGGCAAAAAGTATAAGAATTGGATGTTCAAAGCACCCGTTTGTCTAAGTCCTGAAAGATGAGATCAGAAGTGACGTTCTAATAACTTTTTCTTACACATTTTTAACTCTTAATGGAGCCTCTATATTGAAAATTTGGGGGTATCATCAAAAACGTTTGGAAGGGTGGGGGCCCTTAGGAGGTTGGGCAGAGATGAACCTTGGAGGTTGAGGTCATTGATGCTAGCGGTTCTTGATGTTCAAATCCATAATCGTCTCTCCTGTTGATTTTTAAGGATTTCTATGGAATGTTCAAAATTTCTTTATTAAGATTCCTTTCTTGGCATTTACAATACTATTAGTATCAAATTTTTAGTCTACTAGAATGTTAAAGCATATTTTATATTGACAATGCTGCTTAAATGGTTCTTGTGTATTATACAGAACACAGTCGAGAACTACCCAAAGAAATTATATGTATATCTTAATAGAGTTAGCATATTTGAGATGCCTTACCATTTTCGTTTCTTCTTTCAAGTCCCCTAAAATTTCAATTAATCTCTGACGTTTCCTATGCTCTGGCAACTGTGCACAGATACATTTTAAATTACCATGAAACCTTCCAAATTTATAAAACATGTCCCATGGAGAAATTATGTCAAACAAATATCTTGTCCCGTTAGTATTTTTAACTAACCGATAAGGAAGTTCACGATGTGAAATTTCCTTATCTGATGATGTCACATGTCCCGGTTGTATTCACTTAGCATGTTGCGCCACTCCCGTTAGGAGGTCAACTCCCATATATGGACCCCCGTTACAACTGGTTACTCTCCCCCTACATCTATGGGGCCAGGGGTGTAATTTGCTTTATTGAAGGAAGGGGGGGGGGCAACTACCTTTCCAGACCCAAGTTCCTCCCCCCCCTCTCCCAGCTGAAACATAATTTCTGTAAAAAAAATCTGGTAAAAATTAAGATAAGCCTGCATTACTCAAGTATTCAGAGAAACAGGACAGTTTTCTTTAGTATATCTTTGCATTTATGGTAATATATAGCTCATTTTTCTGTTTTCACTGTCATTTTCACTTGATTTAGATAAATTAGCTCCAACTTTGCCCAACTACCCTAGGATTTTGACGAAATTACGCAACTCTATGGGATGTGCGTCATCGTGTAGAAGTGTTTATAGTGTTTCATGCTACTTTTACTTTCATGATAACATTGTTGATCAGAAAAATTTCCAGAAATCAACAGGGATTAGAACATGACTTTCATATTGTAGTGTTTTTTTAATGTCTTCCCATCGAAAAACAACCCCCCCCCCCCCCAAACAAAAGTCTCGGATAAGCCCTGAGGATCATACATCAATTCCTACCTCCACCCTCTCCTCGTCTCTCCCCTAGAACTATTTCTGTATTTATCTGAAGACTCAATGAAATTATCAGAGTAGGAATATTTTGGGATTAAAATACACCCTTTCAGGTATATGTCTCCCTCCTTCAAATAAATACCCTACGGGGGTATTTTCCGTGGTGGGGGGATAGTTCTTGCACAATTGTCTGTCCACTTTTTGTTATAGTCCAAAGTATTTAGTTCAAAGTATTTTGAGCTCAAAACCTATTTTTCAAGAAGTATTTAGGCAACATAATAGGACGACGTTCTTGACATCAGTCCATTTGCTAATTTCTGTTCTGAAATTTCTATTAATAGGGAATTGCAAAAAAAAAAAAATGCATAGCAGAAAATCACAATTATGTATAACATGCATTGGGGTCAAAGCATCTCAGTAGTCGATGAAAAAAAAATGAAAGAACTTCTTTTATTGCTGGCATAAAAAGATGTGCTTTGGTATGAAGTCAAACTTTTTAACTATCGCACAATATCAAGCAAAAACAACCTGAACCCACCTTAATACCCAAAGAATAGCTAAGGGCAGGTCAAGTTGTGATTTACAAATATAAATGTTTCTCCAAAACAGAAACTATAGCCCTCTATACAAAAATAGAATAAAAAAAGAGTTTTCTCGACTGAAAGTATGGAGCTACATTAAAAATCAAAACTGACAGAAATTATTCCGTATATGAAGGGTTGCTCCCTCCTGAATACCTTGCTCTTCATGCTAAAGTTTTCAGCGCTTTTGAAAAAGCTTCCCATTCTAATTAAACAGTGCTCTAATTATTGTGTTTCAGGAGTGGTTCTAACAAAAATTAAAACAAACAGTCAAACTTTAGCACAAAGAGCAAGGTATTGAGGAAAGGCAACCCCTTCCTATGCGAAATAATTTCTGTTCGTTTCAAGTCTTAATTTTACCCCTTACTTTCAGTTGAAAACATTTGCGTATTTATGAAATTTCTGATCGTTTTTCAAGTAATGCCGGTGAATCGGGCTCACCCTCTCTGAAAAATCCCCTCCCCCTTCAGGAGAAAATCATCCATAGAAAGCTCCTCCAACGCAAAACACGCCCCTCCCCTCCGTAAAATTTCTTCGAGACAATGCCATCCTCGCTGAAAATTCCTCCTTCCCTCCCGTAGCCTGAAAAATTCTCCTTAGCATACTTTCATTTGAAAAGACTTCAAGTTTTTATCGTTTTTCAAATCACTCCGGAACTTCTGTGGAAATTATTTATGGTATTGGTCTTGTGAAAGAAGAATTTGATACATATTTTACTTGTATTTGGTATTCTATATTATATACTACTACATTTTATATACTACTGGTATAATTTAATATTTAAAGGATAGTTTGACGTACTATGTTAATATGAATATCTAAATAATTGTTATTATCTTTCGCGTTTCTTTCTATAGCCTTTAAAATCTTATCTTTATCTAATTTTTTAATTTCTTTTTAAAATCAGCTGCTGTAGAATCCGATTTTTTTTGGTGCAAAGAAATCAACCACCTAACCTTTAAAATGAAAGCAATAACGAGTTTATTTCCATATTTAGTTTGTACACATTTCATTCTTTATTTGTTCTTTGTTACATATTGATTTACTTTAATTTGTTCTGAAATAGTCTCATTGGTTGATTTATTTAGATCTTCTTTACACTGATTTAAGACAATTTGGATCAATTTTAAATTCATAGCATCATTCTCTGTTTTTGGATCACCTCTATTAGTTAATCGTTTCAATTATAAATCAAGATTACCATCATCATTGAGTAATCTGCTTTCGTTATTTGTATACTTCCGATAATTACTTCCTAAGCTTCCAAACTTTTTCATTAAGTATATGCAAATTTTATTTAGCGAATATCTAAGTCCTTTCTTTACTTGAGAGATTCATCATTTGTTTTCAAATCAATTAGTAAAAATCCATGAAGTAGTTGTAGTCGATACATTTTTCTTTTTTCAAGTCACATACATGGTTTTGTCTGATTCTATCAATTTATTTTTGATTAAAACACTTAAAAAATGCAAAATAGTTACAACTTAATCGTATACTTTTAGGTTTATCAGAATAGCTCTGAAAAATATAGATTATTTATGTATTTCGTTTTCTATCTCTCATGAATTAATCTTCAATTTTTTTCCTGATCTTTTTCTGTTACAAAATCGTCAATATAACTAAATTTTGAAACTTGGGGTCTAGACAATCTATATCAAAGATATAGCCTTTATCACTACTTGCAAGCAAAAGATCCATATCAGTTTTTTCTTCCATCAAATTCCTGTTAAGCATGAAATCTTTATGTTTATCTCCTTCAAGATCTTTAGCATACAGATAAATCTTTTGAAAGTATAAGCGATCATAAATCAAGTTCAAGAGTAAATTGGTTTGGCCACATCCAGAGTTTCCACAAATCAATAGTTGAAAAGGCCATTGAGGGGCTAGCATATGTTTATTTTTAAAACAATCTTTATTTTTTCCACATTCATATACTTTATTAATTGTTTTTCCATACATTTACTTGGTAAAAATTTGTGTTAAGTAAAATTCCACTATGAAGCTTATAGCTTTGAAGTTTATAGCTTTGAATTTTATAGCTTTGAAGCTTATAACTTATAGCTCTAAAGCTTATAGCTTAACTTTAATAATGAAGCTTAACTTTAGAAACTAACAAGCTTAACTATAATACATTAATTTGCTTAATAATACTTTAACTAGCTTACAGCTTCAAGGGATTAAATCCCCAGGGCACCGTGTTTACTTTATATTTCAAAACCTTTCTTTTAGTATCATTTGGGCCTAGAGCTTTTTTATTTTGTTTTTCTAAGAACATTCTAAGTTGGGACCTTCATCTTGGGTAAAGTGGCTTACCCGATCTTGAAGCGGCAGTATCTCATGAATAAACAGAAACATAAATTCCTTTATAAACTGACTATACGGTACACTATGCATTTTCTCAAACGATAGCTTAAAATTCATAAATGGTTGTTTTGTTTTCACGTGAAAACCCACTTCTTCTTCTTCTGTTTTCTCTAAATATTCATCCACTATCTTTTTCCTTTCGGTATTTTTCACCTGATCACTCAGCAAGCCTTGGTTTTTCATTTATCGAATACACCATATTACTTCATGGAGTTTCTCTGGCACATCCCTGATCATTTTTTGTTTTGCTAGTTCATCCTTCTCATTATTTCTCACTGGTAAGGCCCATTTTCTTATTATTTCACCGTCAATTCATTTACTACAGATCATCTAACAGACGTTTCTAATTCTCAGAGACTTACACACCTTTTGGAAATTTATAACACCAAGACGCCCCTCTTCTCGGAGCACAAACAACATTTTCATACTTAGCTTTTCAAGCTTTCCCCTCCACACAAAACGCCAAATGCTCCTTTCTACCTTTTTAGCATAGTTTTCTTCAAGATTAAAGGCCGGTGCCAGATAAAATAGCAGTAGGAGAGCATACGTGTCTACTTACACTACTATCTCAAACACTGACACGAAATGTGTTCTTTGATGGGCTACCAGCAACCCCTCAAACTTTTGCACACGCTCTTCCCACAAATTTTCCACATTCACCGTTCTTTCAAAAAGTGCACCCAATACTTTCACTGACTGATCCTCCTTGACCCAAACGCTATCATCTAACCGTGAGCACTCACCTATGTATAGCAACTGACTCTTTTTTCCCTATACTTTTACCAAGAAATGCTCCTCATACCACATTAGTCCTCTCACCACTTCCATCAAATCAGTCATACTTCCAGGAAGGAAGGCCCCATCGTCTACAAAAGCCAGTGAATTCAAGGAGATATTCACCGTAATGGCAATCCCCTGTATCCGCCGTTCAACATACTTAAAAAGAGGATCTATGTAAAGTTCTAATAAATAAGGGGCACTCGGATCCCGTTGTCGCACTGCCTTTTCAAGCTTTAGCCTTCCACTAGTGTAATCATTTATATTCACAACCGCCATCGGGTTCTTATATAAATTTTCTTACCACTTCAAAAACCGTTGATCAAACCCAAAATTTTCCTTCATCAGTGCCCACAGTATCGGCTACTCTTGTATATAAGTTTGTATAGGCTACTCTTAAAGTATACTGAGTTTCTGATAAGCTTTCCACTTTTCCGAATAATTAATTTAAAAAAAAATTTACAAAATAAGTTTTTCAAAGAAAAGTAAAGAACTCCATTAAACAAAAAATGAGCAAAAATAAAATAATATAATCTACCAAGCGTGAAACTACCACAAATCAGCATCGATAAATAAATGAAACCCAAAACGAACAGAAATTACAATAAATAACCGAGTCAAACTCAAAACGAGCGGAAATTAACATAAGTTGGGTGCAAAACCCCTATGCCTTTCCAAGGCCAGAACAAAATTTGCACATTACTGAAAAAATATAAATGTTTTTACTTTTAAAACTTTAATACAATTCTGATTGCTAAACATCAGTATAAAGTATATTAAACTGACAATGCACATTTGTTTGTATTTTTTTCAGTAAAGTGCAAATTTTGTTCTGGCCTTGGGAAGGCATAGGGGTTTTGAGCCCTACTCATGTTAATTTCTGATCGTTTTTGAGTTCATTTATTTATCGATGCTGATTTGTGGTAGTTTCACGCTTGGTAGATTATGTGATTTTATTTTTGCTCATTTTTTGTTTAATGGAGCTTTAATTAATTTCTGTTCGTTTTATTTTGACATAGTCTTTTCACTGAAAAAGAAAATAATACTTTAAATCTTTTCGTTTTTTAAGACTTTATAGTTTGGCCTGCTATTTGTATGCTGGAGAAAAATTTTCAGCAATTTTTAACAACATACACCCTTTTAAAAATCTGGACACAAATAGTACTGTTTAATTCAGTTTCGTACCTCCTCTAGTTGACCTGAACTGGAAAACTTGATACCATTTGCAAAAAAATATGTTTAATTCGAATATTTTATGCATAATGATATTAGTTGCTAAAAGCTCATCACTTCAAAATTTTACTGTAATTTTAATATTTATTTTCAATATTAAGTACAAAAGAAAACATTTGTAATATAATTCATTTTCAGTAAAGCGCCAATGACGCAGTAGGTTTTAGGCTTCTGCAGTGAGGCGATACCCAAACTCTTGTTTGTAGTTATTTTTATTCAATTCAAACCTGATTTGCATATTCAATTTAAGTTTCACTCGTTTTAAGATTTATTTATTCATTTACATTAATATATATTGTATGTTTGTTCGCATTGATTGTTTATTTAGTTTCTGTTCGTTTTAAGTTTCATTTATACTTTAATAGCAAAATATTTGTTTTCGTTTTAAGCTTGATTTTCATATTCAATCTAAGCATTACTCGCTTTAAAATCTATTTATTCATTTATGTTATTACTTGTTGTATGTTTTTTGCTATGATTGTTTATTTAATTTCTGTTCGTTTTGGGTTTCATTTATTCTTTAATAGTAATTTCTGGTCGTTTTGAGTTTGAATTTTAGCAGGCATTTGTATCTCCTGAGCTTAAGTTTAAAATGGCCTTTACTTTTCTTTGAAAAACTTATTTTTCTGAAAGTTTTTTATAATTAATCTTAAGAAAAAATCAAGCCTGGGGAATCGTATTGTCTTCTATTTACTATTCTTGACAACTGGGACATCTGTTAGGTGTTTATTATTATGTTTAATAATTTAAATTTATTTAACAATTAAAATTTGGAATAAATAAATATTTATTGCATGCAATGTAAAAAGGTTACTGCAACAGAGTCTTTAACTCTGGCAGTTTCAAAAAGAAATGATAGGCCAATGATTAAAGGTATTTGTGCACTTTGCGGTTGCAAGATAAATCTTTTTTCAAAAAAGGAAGCATTGAGAAAAAAAAACTAGATAAAAGGAAGCGGTATTTGTACTGGCAAGAGTAGCGTAAAAACCAAATTTTTAGAACTCTATTTTTCAAATTTTTCAGGAACTGATGATTTACATAGAAAATTTAAAAAAACATGGTTTTACTGTATCAAAAATTAAAGTCAAAGAACTGCTGCAAAATCAAAATAGTTATTCTGTACACCATCCAGCTTTTCATACATTTAAGAGAAGACACGTTTAAATTCATAGCGTCAATGACTAGTGGCAAGTAGATTTGGTTGATATACAGCAATATAAAAGTGAAAATAATAATTTTAATTGTATTCTTACAGTCATCAATTGTTTTAGTAAATATGCTTGATGTATTCCTTTAAAGGATAAAACGGATAAGAAAATTATTAATTCTTGTGCGGATTTATTTAAAAATAGAAAACCTAAAAATTACAAACAGATAAAGGGAAAGAATTTGTTATGAAAAACATTCGAGTGTCTTTTAAGAGTCATGATATTCATTGGTTCTCATCTGAAAGTGAACTGAAAGCTCAAATTGTTGAACGGTTTAATAGAACAATCATAGAAAAATTATGGAAATATTTTACTCATAGCAATACAAAACCTTGGATAGATGTATTACCCTCTTTAGTTGACAATTACAACAATTCAAATCATCAATCCATAAAAATGAAACCCATCGAAGCAAGTAAGAAAGGAAATGAAAAAAAAGTGCGCACTAATTTATTTCCTGATATCGAAATTCTAAAACAACCCATAAAAAATAATTAAATTTTATTGATTTGGATAGAATTAATAAAGGTAAGGGTGTTTTTGATAAAGGTTACCTACCAAAGTACACAATTGAAGTGTTTCAAATAGCAGCAGTGAAACATAAAACGCTTGTAACGTATGAACCATCGGATAAAACTGGTAAAACTGGCGAAAAACAACTCTCGAACGTTATTCAATCCAAACTTTCATTCTATAAATGGATCCTATAAAGTTGAATAAATTTTTAGTGAGTATAGTCAAAAGTAGAAAAGTACAAAGAATTACAGTTCAAGAACGTTCTTAGAGCAAGCTGGATTTTGTGACTATTCTGAAAAGTTTGGTGCTTCAATCTTTTAAGCAGAAGATAATACTGTAAATATGATTACTGATAAATTACATGAAATGACACTAATTTAAGAAGACAATTTTAAAGACTGGATCAATCTTTAATCAGCACAGCAAGTTTTCAAGGTTACTTAAGACAAGCCATTTTACCCCCGAATAAACCAAATTTCATTACTAATGTCGATTCTGGGATAGATGAAAAACCTTTGAGAGAAAGCAATAAGGACTATGATCCTAATGGATTCTTTTTTGACCTGCCCAGTTTTTATTTAGAAAAGTATTGATATTTAAAAGAGGGTATAGATGAATCAGGAACACTTAATCAAAGATATGGAGGAAATATGAAAGGTGCGAAATCTAGTGAATTAGATAGAAAAGTCTCAGTTCATAAAAATCTATAGAAGAAAGTTAAAAGCATTAAAGATAACTTTAATGTCATACAACCTCAGCAAAGAAACTGAAACTTATATGAATGCAAATAATATGATTGAAAAATTATATAGTTGGCTAGGCAGCAGAGCTACTGAAAATACATTTCATTAAGTGATAAGTGAAGCTATTGACCTGAACGATTCATTATTCAATAACAAAATCCTTAAGAAAAACGACTATAATATTACTTACAACAACTATCTCTTTTGAATTTAATGAAGAAAAATTCTTTTCTAATAAGTGGTTTTGATTATTACTAGTGGTAACAAAGATGAAATCGAACAGTCCTATACAAGTAATCCAATCACTTTACATCGAAACTCTGATTATGAAATAGCTTTAACTGAAAATGCACTATGGTATTCATGGTATAACATTAGTGATCAATTTAAAAACAATACTTTTGAATACAAAGAAAAAATAATGTAAATGGGTAAACGTTGATATACCCAATAGGTTTTATGATGAAAAGGGTTTAGATTATGTCTTAACTCATTATTTCAATTCATCCCTAGATCGATAACCAATCAGTGTATCATCCAATCTAGCAACAATGAAATTTGTTATTATTTTGAAAGAAAATTATAATTTCGGTTTAACCCTTGACGGGCCACTATAGGAACGAATGCCAGGAAAAATCTCCAACGCTTCCCATGTAATCTCTAGGTCAGACTATTGACGAAAAATTTTCTTTTGTCTGATTTATTCAAAATTGTCAATTTTACACCATGTTGTAAAAATACGACATTAGCCTCTCGAGTATATACTCGAGAGGCTAAAAATGGGGCATTTTCACTTGGTGTGGAAGGCTTTAAAACAATTGTTTTTGGCAGTAAGGCACAGTGGGAGGTCACATTTTTCGCATTCAAAAGTGGTATATCCCGATTTGCACTCTTTGCAGCGGCTCTGCTTTTCAGTCTTTTTTGGCCAGTGATCAAGTCCATCGGCTTGAGCAGATATTGCCGGTCGGATTCAATTGCGACTTCGAATGGGGCTGGGACTTGCTTCAACATCTGTGGATGGTCTAGCACGTTTACGTTGGGGCATCACACGCGCCGAGGCATACAACCCTGCAGCAACTTCAGACCTGAAGGCTCTCAAGATCATCAGTTCGTCTGTCCTTGAAGTCAGCGCTTTGACGTCTGAACTGAAAAGAAGCCAGTTATTGCAAACTGCTGTGTCAATAAGCCACCAGAAGATTCTCATATACCATTTTCGTGTCCAAAGATGAGTTCGGCACATCTCCACCAGCATGTTTGCTAAATCTACGCCACCCATATGACGGTTGTACTCATAAACAAGGGCTGGCCTTGAAACTTCAACCCTGGATTTATCCTTAACGTTCCAGCGTCTGCACGTATCCTGTGGCGTTATTCCTGCATACGTTGAAGCCAAGCAAACCGTGTTAATATCTAACCATTTCACTACAATAACGCCCAAATGAATGTCAGTCCTGTAATCTGACTTTCCTCTCTCTCGTTTCTTCATTTCACCATCTGTGAGGAGCGGGCAGCCCTTCAGTCGCGCTTTGTTCAACGTACCAATACAAGAGAATCCTTCAATTTTGAGCAAACTCATTAGTTTCAAGCTCGAAAACCAGTTGTCAAAGTAAATCTTGAAGTTAATTTTCTCTGGCAAGGTACTCATCAGACGTAAAACTATATTGCCTCCGACTCCAAGATCTGGCTCTATGACGGCCACCTATATTTTTCTTGGACTTTCAATTTCTTCTTTGATTTTCCAGTACTTGCTGTTACCGGTTGCTGTTGCTGACTGGAGGGTGGAGTTTCCCCCGAGTCATCGTCACTAGGTTCAGTGTTAGCCTCCACGTCATCCTGTTCCAAGAAGAAGTGGAGATTGTCCAGTAGAGACAACACGTCTGCATCAGGATCATCAATAAGATCTTCTGGAGACAGGAAGTCTGGATCATAGTCATCATCATCGTCGGACAAGTCAGACAACATGTCTTCTCGAATGTCAAAAATATACTTGGCCGCCTCTTCTGCGTCAATTCGGCGATTTTTAGCTCGTTTTCTTAGTCTGTCGTAAGATTCTGCCATCTAAAAAGAAAACAAAAATTAGTTATTCGTTTCACAATTTTGAGCCACGATCGTCCGATGTTGTATTTTTACAACAGGAGGAAGTTTATCTTGCTACTGATCCAAATTCTTGCACATTTCGTGAATTTCAACTACAGTAATTCTAAACGGTATATATTTTATACGCATATGATATGCAAGGAATCTCCCACCTTTTCATTTTGTTTCCAGTTTCTAGCTTAGAAATTGCCTACCTTTTCATTCCTTTTTCTTATCCCTTGGTTTGGTGACTCACTGTTTAGGCCACATGTCACACAGCAGCTCCCCGAAGGTATCAATCGACTGCCATCTTTCAGCCCCATTGAAAGATGTTGATAAAAGCAGTATTTTTTTTTACAGCAAGATGGCAGTCCAAGCTTAAAAAGTACAGTGTTGTTTTTTACAACAATTGCCTCTATAGGGTTAATAGTGACTAGTTTTTTATTTTCGGATTTGAAAATGGAGTTGAACTAAGTAGTAAATATAATGAAAGTACTAAAGTTCCTAATATTACAATCAATATTTACTGCTCATTAGTGGGTAGTTCAATTGTGAATGGGAAAACAACCCCTGCTGTGATCTGGAGTTTTACTCCAAAAACATAACTTGGAACACTACTCTATGAGATTCCTATAGAAAGGCAATGTCTTCCAATCAATCGAAACGAATATGTCAACGCACTAAAAACGACTATAAATGATCAATTAGGTAGGTTAATTGTTCTGAATGGAGAGAATATTGAGTATGTTTTGGAAATGAAAAAAGTGTGATGAAATTATTTAGTAAAATTTATCTATAATAAAAGTTTATCAATAAGAATTAATTATTGTATACAAGACAGTATGGTAGTGGAATTGGTAGTTTTTTTAAAAATATTGTCAATTTTCGATTAATCAAGACCTACGTAAAAAATATAAAAGATGAAGCTCGTTCCGTATATAACCTTATGATTAAATCTCGACTGGAATTATTATAAATAGAGCGATTGAATATGGAAAAGATTAGATAGAGTATAATCAAAAAGAGTTATATGATGTGAGATTTCTAAAAATATAGTTTAAAATAACAAGAGATATCTGAATAAAAAAGTAGAAAGGCCTTATTGACTCCTTTCAGAACACCATATTTGGGCATAGAGCCCCTAGGGAGAACACCTGTACTGTCAGTCCCGTACGAACACTATATTTGGGCATAGAGTCCCTAGGGAGAACACCTGTGCTGTCAGTCATGACAAGGCACCAAATATGGGCATGGAATCCCTAGGGAGAACAAGTTTCCGAGAAATTGGAGTTTAACGTCAAAGTTTCCTTCATAATATATTTCCTCAGTAAAAATCATTAACGTAGAACTTTTAACTCCTAAGAAGACATAGCCTAAAGATTTGTTAAACGGTTCCCAGAGAAGAGGGAACTCGGATCTGAGTGACGTTACAGCTTCCTGTTCACAAATAGCAAATTTGGAGTGAGCTCAATCGCTGCTGGTCTCTCGTTGTTAAGTACATAGAATGCATCAACTGACCTTTGAACCTCTGAGGTAGCATCTACAGTCGAATTTGAAAAAAAATCTTTGACGGAAATTAAAAATAACAATAATAGGAAAGGCAGCAGGAGTTTACAGTAAGTCGACTACATGTACAAGCTGGCTGTGATCTTATTATAATTATTAGAAGATAAAGAATGAATATTTACCCAATAAGAAAAGTATACATAAGTAATATCCGTAGATAAAATTTGTCACAATTTTAAAAAGTAGAGTACGGTAAAGCACAACGATATTTCGGGCATAGATAACTTCACATATATGGATAAAATCACAACACAAAATTAACAAAAATAATCAGGACGAAGAAAATGCAGGTGAATGGCACAAATGATAAGACTATAAGCATTTAAATATTAAAACTGCTTATTCTCTTATCATTTGGGGGATCCACCAAACTAACCAACTTTATGTCAGAAATTTGGATCATATTAACCTTTAAGTTGGAGATAATAGTCAATATATCGAAGTAGATATTTTGAATATGACAATTATGATCGTGATGAGTGGTTTTGAAAGAGAAACAAATCGAAGCTACTGCTACCAGGATCGTACAAGTCAAACCCTAAATAAACAAGTGAACTGGCAAAATTACACACAATGACTTTATGGAAATAAGACAGAAATCAAACTAAGGAAAAGGGCTAGTGCGAGTCATAAGAAGATATAGGGAAACCACATAAGCTCCGATTACCCCTATCGCAAAAACAGGATTTGTGGTGATCTGAACATTTTTTAAGGAAAGTCACGTACACACGAAATAAATAGGTCCACGATGAAAACCGCAGATAGCATACACCACACTCTAAGCTATTAGCATTGCCAATGAAATTATTTCTCTTTTTTCTTGACAAATAAGACCATAATTAAAGCTAGAATGAAATTTGCAACGAGCATATCGTGAAAATTGTATTTGTATGAACAAATGGGCACACAATTTGATTAAATAATGCTCTAAAAATTAAACGGAAAATACAGTGACTACAACTAGATTTTTGTTAGACAGACGGAAGTAAAGTATAGAATTAAATGGAGCCGGCTAAACTTCGATATACGTGCATATTAATCCGACGAAATTAGACTAAAACGAAACTTTCATACTAAATTAGTACAAGTAAGTAGAATATTATGCTAGGTTACACCTAGTAGCCACAGGTGTAATCTTGTCCGTTATTAAATAAAAATACTGAAGTTATGCTTCAGGTGATTTGGAAAATTATGTTGTTCTTTTGGGAGCCGTTTTTGGAAAAATGACTAGCATAGCATAAACAATTATAAAATTGACATTAAAAGCCTAAATTACCTAAGTTGAAGTTTAATTTAAGGCAAGATCACTAAAAGTTGGGAAGTTAAAGTGAAAATAATCATGTTCACTTATATGTCTTAAAATAAACTACTGTATGCCATGAAGGAAAGATATATTCCCTGCAGAAGTGTGGTAAAGCTTTCTAATTTAGTTAATTATTAATTGAGTAAAAACATATTAAGACGCAAAAACAAAGTTTCAAAATGCCACTTTTTAAGGTAAAGATACAAATCGTGGAATGTGTGGGCTTGGAGGGAACTTGCCCTCAATAACAAATTTCCTGGCTAAATGCGTCAATGTACCGGAAGGACGTTGTTAGTTTTCTAAATATATACCCCGATTTTTGAGACTGAAGTCAGACCTTTTGACTTGCCGGGTGAACCTCTGCCCGTTTATTTTCTCATTAGAAATACCTTGGGACTTTGTCGGATCATTGTAAGTGTCTGTATCTTATTATATATTATTGTAGTTTTTGAGACTTGTGGTCTACTTGGGGCAGCCAGTCCCAGTAGCATATCTATATCTGTAATTACTATGTGTAAATTGAATAAAAGTATTGTGTTTTAGACAACCTCTCTACGATCTACCTTCAGCCCTCGAACATACCCAGTCGGTACACCTCATTAGCACGGTCAAAGCCTAAGGCACGCTACCAAAGTTTAATTACCTTAGGGCCAGATTTTATCTGCCTATAAAGGGAGAATAAAGGCATCTACGACTACAACCACTCAAATACCACAAATAAGACTTCACAACAACTGGTGGTCGCTAGAAAAACTGGGTCGAGGAGACTAAATAAGGTTGCAGAAAAAAATCGAAATGACCGTATTAGAAGGGGAAAGTAAATGTACTTTTCTTTTAGCGGCGCTCGAATTAGCAAAACTCAATCAAGAATTGAAAATTCTTGAAAAGGCTCAAAAGAGTTGGGTACAATAGAAAAAATGGAGAAAGGGCTCAATCAAGAATTGTAAAATGAAAAAAAATAGTATTCAGTATTTAGCAAGTAGAAGTATGTGTATTCTTAGTAGTTTTATTAGTGTTAGTAATAACTGCAGTGTAGTAGTGCCGTGTATACGTAAATAATAAAGTATTTGTACCGCAAATTGACAGAACAAAATTAAACATAATACGTAAATAAAAAAAATATCTAGCTGAACTGATGAGACGCTGGTAGAAATAAAAGAATTTTAGGCATAATAGTAGCAAATAGGGTCCTAATTCAGCCTTACTACAGATACAGGCTATGGACTTATTGTTCAAGGATAACACTGCTACAATTTAGCAAAGGAAGCACATAAATTGTGGTCCAAACAATCATAGGTTAGAAGCTGCCATTTGCGAGTGTTTTAGGAGTAGAGATGCTTCGAAAATATGGCATCTTAGGACGTAATAAGCAATAGAATTACCTTTGTTAAAGCTAACAAATACTAGGTTAGTTATGTAGTTTCACAAGCAAAGGGAAGGAAAAGATATATAAATATATGTAATTAAAGTACTTGAGGAAAGGGATGGAAAAAACGAGAAAAGTAACGTTATAAGTAAGAAAACAAATGTGGAAGCTTAGCAAAAGTCGCCGAAGGACGCAAAAAAAAGAGTTGTTACCCAGCTCTGATGGGAACTCTGCATAAGGCGAGAAATTCGGTGAAAGAAACCGTTAATCACAGAAAATGGAGGCATGGGTATAGGTCTTAAAAGGTTCTCCTTTACCTACACAGAGGACCTTCATCTGAATAATGGTGTTAGAAAAAGTTCAAATTCTGAATTAGCCGCACAAAATGCGTCCGAAGAAAGTTCTAATTTGAATTTTAAGCCATGGCTGCTTTTGAGCCATGTAGATGTAACACAAGCCAGTGTTCATGCTTGTTTACAAAGAATATAAGCCCACATTAAGACAAACAGAGAAGGCAATGCTTCCTTTTGGGATAGCTGATATTGATAATTCTGGTCCGCTCTTACGGTTACTCAATGACGAATCATCCTCAAGTCTAGTCTGATTATAAATCAGTAAAGTTTAGTCGAATATCATATACAGTGTATATCAGATAAAACACGGTCTGATAGTAGAAATCAAATAGAGTGAAGCCAATAGTCTCTTATATTCAAATTAGCCTACTAGTAGATTGTATCCAGGAACTAAATAGAAATAATATTACGGAAACAATTACACAGGACGTTACAGTTTATATTACAATAATTAACGTTCAAATTCCTAAACGTATACGGGTTAAGGTAAACTTAATAAACACTATATATTTAGAATCCGCATTAAAAGACAATTCTTTTGATACGTATGTTGAAAAAAAATATATTTGGGGGGATAATTTAAAAAAAAACGGAGGAGGGTAGTTTACTGAAATGGGGTCATAGAAAGCTAGCAAATTTGGAGTTGAGCTCAATCACTGCTGGTCTCTCGTTGTTAAGTAAATGCGAAGCATCTACTAACCTTTGACTCTCTGAGGTGACACTTTCAGTCGAATTTGAAAAAAAATTGTTTTTGAAGAATTTTAAAATAACTATAATGGGAAAATACAGCCAGGGTTTACATTAAGTGCCGGGTATTTGTACAAGCTGGCTGTAATCTTGTTATAAATTGTAAAAGATATAATAAATTAAACACTTACCAATAAGGAAGATATGTATAAACAAGAAGCCGTAGATAAAAATGGGTCACAATTTAAAACTATAGCACAGCGTAAAGCACAGTTTTTCTCGGGTATAATTAATTTCACATATTAAATAAATTCACAACAAACGATTAACAGAAATAACAGGGCGAGGACATTGCAGGTGAAAAACACCAATGACAGGACCGTTTGATTTGAAAACAAAAACTGCTAAAAGTCTTGTCATTGGGTGCGATCCACCAAGCAAACCAAATATATAGATCAGGAATAAATGTCAAACTTTGGAGGAGGTTTGAGTTGAGTGCTCGGCAGAGTTGCTGAACCATGGTAAATGGCAGGGTTCAGCAAGTCTGCCAATGCACTAAAACCATAAACTCGTAGAACAAGGTAATAGTCAAAATTTAACGAAAGGGACAAATTACACTCAATGACTGTATAAAACTAAGGCGCAAATTAAACTGAGGAAAATTCCAGACACGAATAATATAAAAAAAAATTATAGGGAAACTACAAAAGATAACCCCTATCTCTAAGCAACTTTTGGCACGACATAGGCACCAAATTTTTGGTAAAATACCACAGACATGGAATATGTGTCTGCGACGAAAACCACTCAATTTTGTGGGAATCAGGATATCGTAAAACGTACATTTTTATGAATAAATGAGAACTAGACATTTCGGAGCAAAAATTAATTAAAAGTGTTCAAAAAAAGCTGAAAAACTACAGTACTTTTCTAACACCAAAAACTTTCGAAAGAAAAAATTTAAATAATTTCAAAAAATACAAGTTGCAAAAATTAGACACCCCCCCCCCCCCCCTCGTAGAAATATGGAGATAATGAATTTGATCATAAAAGGTAATCAGCATAAAAACTTGTTAAGGTTATTGAAAAAGAACATGGAATATATAAATATAGGTTTTTTTTTAAAAAGACATGTTTTACTGAAAAGTGGGAAAAGACTTGAAAAAACCCTTAGGCTCCATTGAAATATCGAAAAAAAGAGAAGGGTTCAAGTTGAAAATATAGCACGACGAAACTAAAAGGAAAATAAACTGAATGAAGTCCGTTATACTCTGTTAGACACACTTATTGAACTTGCCGAACGAACTAGTATGAAAATTGTACTAAATAAGTACAAATAAGTAGCATTAATACTACGGAACCTCCGTTACATTGGCTAACGTGGGCCGAGA
Source organism: Artemia sp. Kazakhstan ARC1039 (assembly GCA_029168905.1). Classification (NCBI taxonomy): domain Eukaryota; kingdom Metazoa; phylum Arthropoda; class Branchiopoda; order Anostraca; family Artemiidae; genus Artemia; species Artemia sp. Kazakhstan ARC1039. The sequence goes on along the minus strand of JAQQPU010005701.1, from coordinate 10,071 downwards.
TTAATAGAAATATTGGAGAAATGCTTAAAGTAGTCAAGAGAATAAATTTGGCTCTCTTATGTGGAAGTCGTTTTCAGAAAAATGACTAGCATGACATAGAAAATTGAAAGTAAGGCACATAATAGCCTTAAGAGCTTGAAGTTGAAACCTAAGACAAGACCACTAAAAGTGGGGAAGTTAAAGTGAAAATAGTCATTGTCACTTGTATGTCAAAAACTGAATTACTGTGTGCCACGAAGGCCAGGTATTTTCGGCAGAAGGACCACTTTTTTCTGAAAAAAGAATAGCCCAAGAAAAAATTTTACCCACAAATTATTAAATAATTAATTATTTTGTGTGCAGGTTCATAATAGTCTTTTTAGCTGTAGCCATGACAAGAGTACCTGGAAACGTTATAAGGAGCTACCAGAAGGCAGTCATGGTAAGCGAACCTTCACAGTACAGGCAAAGTCATTTGATAATGGCATTACAGGTAAAAGGTGAACAGCAAAATTTTTTTAGCTTATCAGATATAAGCTGTAAATAAAGCCTTGAACCAAAATTCATTAAAGCTGAAAAAGGAGAGATTACAGACAAAAACGTTATAAAACTGTCTAAAGTACCTAAAAATTCGAAAAGAATTGAAAAGCTTAAAAGTCTGAATAAAAAAACAGGCTTATAAGCTAATGACAGCTAATGACACAAGTGGGTTCAAAATAGAACCAAAGTTTTAAAACAAAATGTATATAGTCGTATATGAGAAAAGTTATATAGTTGTAACAAATGTAATTGAGAAAATATCTACTGTTATAAATACTAGTCCATACCGTGTTTTTTTTTAAATGCTTGAAATTTAAACCAATAGTATAATAACATATTTAATTTTGCGACTTAAATACTTGTGTAAGTTATTACACAATGCTTATATATATATATGAAGTTTTAATTTACTTTAAATTTTAACTAGTGATTTAATGTTATATGTAAATGTTTGACCTCGAGTCAACGTATTAATAATTTTTTTACTGTAAAATAATCTGTTTAGTAATAAGTTTGAAAGAATAATCCAGCAAGAAACATAATGTTTTGATTTAAGCGGGATATTATTTTTGGAGTAATTAAAAGAGAGAAAAGTAAATAAAAGTAATTAAACTGAGTTACGAAATTAACTCAGTTGAAATACGAAATTGAGTGTTTCTTTTTACTATAGGTAAAATTTTATACTTTATATGTATACTAATGTGGATATTTATTTTAGATACAGCATTAGCTATTTTTTTTGGAAATCAAATTTTTCGTAGCATCTTTTCGGATCCATTTTTCCTTCAATCATATTTTGACACATTTTTGGGAAGTAACAAATTTTGAAGACACTTCAAATATATCCTGATACTATCATCTCATACTCGATCAACTGATATTTTGGAAACTATAGCAGCACTACAGACTTTACTAAAAGTTCGTCAGAAACTGAGATAAAATCAGAACTTAATTTAGGCCTAGAAAATGTGCTACATAGCCCAATGGCTTATGTTATTGAAATATGTGAAAATATTTGTGCTAGAAAAATATGTGAAAATTTAAAAATCAAAATGTTATGTGTAATTTACCAAGGCATTTCTAAAACGAAAAATTAACGGTATCTCAACTACATCACACAGATAAATTAAATTATTAAGGGGAATTAAATGTAAACTCAAATAATTCATAAGCTTGTCTAATATAACTTGAAACCTAATTTTAGCAAAACCATTAATATTATGTTTAAGCCGCTTGGGGTCAAGTTAAAACAGAAGATGCATATGAAGAGGGTAAAAGAGTAATTGTCAGTCCTAGAGACAGAGAAAAAGAGAAACAAAGATGAATTTCAAATTGAAATCCTTCAACAAAAAAAAGAAACATGGCCAATATTGGACCAGAAACATAACCCTAAGGAAATACATTGAGGGTAGATGCACATGATGATCCAAAGATGGCAGCATAATAGCTGTAAACGAAATTAAGTTGTTTTAAAAGTAAAATATTGAGAATTGGGACAATTCTTCTTTAAATGGGGAGTATTGTGGTAAAGCTTTCTAATTTAGTCAATTATTAATTGAGTAAAAACATATTAAGACGCCAAAACAAAGTTTCAAAATACCATTTTTTAAGATGAAGATACAAATCGTGGAATGTGTGGGCTTGAAGGGAACTTGCTCAATAACCAATTTCCTGGCTAAATGCGTCATTGTACCGGAAAGACGTGGTTAGTTTTCCAAATATATACCCCAATTTTTGAGACTGAAGTCAGACCTTTTGACTTGCCGGGTGAACCTCTGCCCGTTTATTTTCTCATTAGAAATGCCTTGGGACTCTTTCGGATCATTGTAAGTTTCTGTATCTTATTATATATTATTGTAGTTTTTGAGACTTGTGGTCTACTTGGGGCAGCCAGTCCCAGTAGCATATCTATATCTGTAATTACTATGTGTAAATTGAATAAAAGTATTCTGTTTTAGACAACCTCTCTAAGATCTACCTTTAGCCCTCGAACATACCCAGTCGGTACGCCTCATTAGTTCGGTCAAAGCCTAATGCACGCTACCAAAGTTTAATTACCTTAGGGCCAGAGTTTATCTGCCCTATAAAGGGAGAATAAAGGCATCTACGACTACAACCACTCAAATACCACAAATAACACTTCATAACAGAAGGGCCACTTTATTTGATAAGAGAATAGCCCAAGAGAAAACTGTTGCCACAAATATAAAGTATTGCTATAACTAATTAATTGCTGTGTGTATGCTCATAACAGTCCTTTCGGTATTAGCTGTCAGACAAGAGAACCTAGAAATGTGTATTGGAGCAACTGGAAGAAACTTTTGGTAACAAACTTTAGATGCAGGCACAAGTACGTTGATAGTGTCATAACAGGTAAAAAGGTGAATAGCTAAATTTCATGTTTATCAAATATAAGCTGCAAGCGGAGCCTTGTCCCAAAAGGACATTAAAGATGAAAAAGAGATTACGGGTGGATACGTTATTAAACTGTCTCAAGTACCTAAAATATGAAAAGAAATACGAGGATAAAAAAAATTAAAAAAAAGCGACATAGAGTAAGTTAAAAACAGTTACTGACACAAGTAAGTTTTTCAAAATAGAACCAAAAAAGTTGTAAAACAAAGATTCAAAAAAAAAGAAACACGAAAAATAAATGTTCAATCGTATATGAAAATGTATATAGTGGTAACAAATACTAGTGAGGAAATATATAAAATAAACTTATTTTGCAAACCGTTAATTGTTATGAAAATTTTATTGTATAAAATTGCAAATGTATAAAATTTAATTGTAAGAACTGTTGCTAAGCCTTCAAATAATGGCAAATCACAGTTCTCAGTGATAATGTATAAATCTATTTGCTAGGGTGCATTTTTCCTACATATTCTTATTTATTTATTTTTTAACCCGTCACTACAAAAAAGTAAAAAGACGGAGTACAACATAATACAAAAAAAAAATACACAACAAGTACTTAAAAGCACTACATCGACACTACTGCCGCAGGAGGGACGACCAATCGTGCTATAGCCTTGCGTTAAAATTGTCAATCTGTTTTCTGACGGCATGACATGGTTCTGTAACTTTATAATGAAGGCTAATATATGAGTTACGCGTCCACAAAGGTAATCTCAACAGATACTTAGCATAACGAAAGTAGTAAGACCGAATTCACTTAATGTCAGATTTCTGGAGTATTCTCCAGAAAGGTGCAATGTATAGAATATGTGGCAGCGCAGTTGCGTTATACAACCTAGCTAAAATCATGCGATTAAAACGGAGTTTATTTGCCACAATGTTTTCATATGACGCCGAAATTCGCTTTTGCAGGTGGCTAACTATGAGCGAGCGGGTAGCTCGCACGGAAGTTCTGACAGAGAGGCCAAAATAAGTTAACGAAGTCACTGGCTTAACGGTAATATCACCAAGTCTAACAGATACATCAGTCGAATCATTCCAATTAAAAAGAACAATCTCAGACTTAGCTGCATTGAAACTAAGACCAATTTTCCGGGAATCATCATTTAACATTTTAAAATTCTCCTCGAGGTGCGCAATGGTCTGACAGGGCATAAACACGTCATCGGCATAACAAACTAGACTTAGATTCAAACTGCGAACTATGCATGAACATTCAATTTGCGATTGTGGCTCTATTATTGCATTGTTGAAAAAATCAGGTGAAACAATAGATCCCTGTTTCACTCCCTTATAAACTGGTAAAACAACATAAATATCACTCAGACCAGGAATATAAATACGGACCACGAGATTACCATATAAATCACGATATGCTCCTATCACCGAAGGGCTGACCCCCCTCTTATATGCCGAATACAAAATATATTCGTGGACGAGCGAATCAAATGCACGGTGCACATTGTAGCTACCAAGAGCTAGAGATTCACTAGCTGCATCAGTATCCAAAAGTATAGCACATAGAGCTGACAGGACATAACCACACCCTAGTCTCTTCTGATAGCCAAACTGCCCCGAAGGAACGTAACATTTTGACCGAATTTTTCGCATGTTAGCAACTCAAATAACTTACAAAAAACATTCGACACAGTAATGGGTCTATACGAACTGCAAAGGTGGGGAGGTTTACCTCGCTTTAATACGGGGATCAGTTTACCTTCACAAAAAGATTTTGGCACTATTCTAGAGGAGAATATCATTTGGTACAGTAAGCTCAGGTGGTCAATCAGAAGATCACTACTAAAATCAAGAGCAGCCCCGCAGATACCATCAGTACCCTTACTGAATTTCTTTTTCAATTTCATTATAGCAGAGAAAACCATACTTCGTGTCACGACAAAATCACTATTTGCATGGCACTGTAAGCTGTAGTTAAGCTTTTCAGCATGTTCTACACTAAGATTGGAGGGAGGAGGCGCAAACTCTCGGGGGTAATGGTCTTCCCAGAAATCTTCACGAGGAACAGAATCCGGCGTAGCATAACGTTTGGGTCGCAGGGCATGTTTCCACAGGGCACTAGGATTTTGGTTCATGCTTTCAGAAAAATTGGTTATGCTATCGCAACTGTGCTTGTTTAAAGCTCTGGCAAATACACGGTTTACGTTTTTCCGGACACAGTTAACCCAGCCTGTTCGTGGTCTGTCACAATCCAGCCAGACATGGAACCAAAACGTAGATTTATGATACGCAGACTTCAGTTCGGGGTTCCAGGACCAACCTTGAATTCGCGTTCTACGCCTGATTTTCACTGTCGGCACAGCAGCTTTTATGCCGCATTTAATGGCATGGAAAATAAGAGCACAATAAATGTCCATAAGCACACGAGCATCGTCACGGGAAATATCTGCAGATTTTTGTAAAAGAATGAAAGGGATCTTAATCTTATGAAGGACTGTATCACAGACCGATTGGAAAGATGATGCGTCTGTCTTTTCCCACTCTTCTTTGACAAACCAGACCGGAATCTTGGTTATCGGGGTAGCAGCAGAAATTTTTACTTTGACAGTTATCGGAAACTGGTCAGAAGTGTATGTTGAAGACAGGACTGTCACTTGGCTTTGGGACAGATTTCCCGATGCTAAAACGTGATCGATGTTGGTAGTGGCCCCCGTATGATGAAGATAAGTTGGGTCACGATTTTTCATTAGAACTTCTAGATCACTGGTAAGCTGCAGGATAAGATTTTATCGAGTTGAGGTCAATTCATATAAGTCACAATTAAAATCACCAATCAGGAGCTTATCGGGCAGAGCATTGCGGGTAACACATTTTGCAAGATGTTTGG
>JAQQPU010005700.1:24832-37960 GCA_029168905.1 Artemia sp. Kazakhstan ARC1039 | reverse complement strand
ATTTATTCATTCTGAAATTTAGATTTTGTCAATTTTATTTGATGTATCTGACAAAAGGATGTTGATAAAAAAATTTACTCACTCTGACACTTAGATTATGTCAGTTTTATCCTATGTATCCGAGAAAAGGATGTTGATATAAAATTTAGTCACTCTGATACTTAGATTATGTCAATTTTATCCGACATATCCGATAAAAGATGTTGATAATAACTTTATTCATTCTCAAATTCAGATTTTGTCAATTTTACTTGATGTATCTGACAAATGATGTTGATAAAAAAATTTATTCACTCTGACACTTAGATTATGTTAATTTTATCCTAAGTATCCAAGAAAAGGATGTTGATATAGAATTTAGTCACTCTGATACTTAGATTTTGTCAATTTTTCAGACATATCCGATAAAGGATGTTGTTAAAGCATTTATTTATCTGAAATTTAGATTTTGTCAATTTTATTTCATGTATCTGACAAAGGATGTTGATAAAAAAAATTATTCACTCTGACACTTATATTTTATCATTTTTATTCGATGTATCTGGCAAAGGATGTTGATAATAAAAATTTATTCACTCTAACACTTAGAATTTGTCAATTGTATCCTATATATCCGAGAAAAGGATGTTGATATAGAATTTAGTCACTCTGATACTTAGATTTTGTCAATTTTATCCGACATATCCGATAAAGGATATTGTTAAAGCATTTATTCATTCTGAAATTTAGATTTTGTCAATTTTATTTGATTTATCTGACAAAGGATATTGATAAAAAAAATATTCACTCTAACACTTTGATTCTGTCAATTTCATCCGAAATATCTGACAAAAGATGTTGATAAAAAAAAATTATTCACTCTAACACTTAGATTTTGTCAGCTTTTTCCTATGTATCCGAGAAATGGATGTTGATATAAAATTTAATCACTCTTATACTTAGATTTTGTGAAATTGCTGTATTGTCTGTTTAGGAAGCGACTTCAATCGATAATAAATGTTAATAAAGAATTTGTTCAATTTTTTTCTCATAATTTCCTTAATTAAATTTCTGTATTGTGTATCCAAGAGGTGAATTCAAGAAAGAGTTTGTTACTTACTTACTTACCTACTTACAATTTTTTTATAATGACATATCCAACAACGGATGTTGATAAAGAAATTATTCATTCTGATAGTATTTTCGTGTTTTTTGCAAGCCATTCGTACTATACCTTAAACGCATTAAGATATTTCCTTGATAAAAAAATTTTGTCCGACATATCCGACAAATGATGTTGATAAAGCATTTATTCAGTCTGATACTTAGATTTTGTGAATTTTATCCAATGTATCAGACAGATGATGTTGATAAAAAAATTATTCACTCTAACACTTAGATTTTGTCAATTATATTTGATACATCTGACAAAAGATGTTGAGAAAAAATTATTCACTCTGACCCTTAGATTTTGTCAATTTTATCCAACATGTCAATTTTAACTGATATATCCGACAAATGATGTGGATAATGCATTTATTCACTCTGGTACTTAGATTTTATCACTTATATCTGATATATTCGACAAAGGATGCTGATAAAGCATTTATTCACTCTGATACTTAGATTTTGTCAATTATATTCGATGTATCTGACAATAGATGTTGATATAAAAAAAAATTATTCACTCTGACGCTTAGATTTTTTCAATTTTATCCCATGTATTCGAGAAAGGGTTGTTGATATAGAATTTAATCAATCCGATACTTAGATTTTGTCAATTTTATCCCCTGTATTCGAGAAAGGGTTGATGATAAAGAATTCAATCAAACTGATACCAAAAATGAACTTTGAAAAATCAATAGAATGTAACTGTGACAAGGTAAACCATAACGAAACACTACTGAAATATTCCAACTCTTGCATTTCTACGAAGGAAATCCAAAATGAACTTTGAAAAATCAAGGGGATGTAAGTGTGACAAGGTAAACCACGATAAAACACTACTGAAATATTCCAACTCTTGCATTTCAACGAAAGAAATTCAAAATGAACTTTGAAAAATCAAGAGAATGTAAGTTTGACAAGGTAAACCACAACAAAACACTACTGAAATATTCCAACTCTTGCATTTCAACGAAAGAAATCCAAAATGAACTTTGAAAAACCAAGAGAATGTAAGTTTGACAAGGTAAACCACGACAAAACACTACTGAAATATTCCAACTCTTGCATTTCAACGAAAGAAATCCAAAATGAAATTTGAAATATCAAGAGAATGTAACTGTGATAAGGTAAACCACGACAAAACACTACTGAAATATTCCAACTCTTGCATTTCAATGAAAGAAATCCAATCCACCAACATAAGAGCTGAGTTTTTTCGGTACTCCAAAGAAATTTAATTCCTTACTGTCATTTCAGGTATGTTTCATCACATTCGAAGACATTCGAAACATTCGAAACATTCACATTCGAAAGTTGGCAAATTATATCATGTTAAAAAAAAAATAATAATAAAAAAAAATAAATAAAAAAATGGGGGGGGGGGGCAAAAAGTTGGAGGGAGGGGATGCCCTTCGAGTTTGAGGATAGGGGACCTTTGGGGGGTTGATGTCTCTGCTGTTTAGGGTCGTTGGTGCTTATGATCCTTGATGTTTCGTACTCACATACACCTTACTACTTGATTTGCAAGGATTTCTAAGGTTTGTTCTGAATTTCATTATTAAAATTCTTTTCTTGCCATCTACATCTCTCTTAGTATCAACTTTTTAGTATACTATAATGCTGGACTCTATTTTAAACTGACAACACTGTTCAAACGCCACTTGTGTATTATACAGAACACATCGAAGAAGTAAAGCTATTCATTATTAAAATTCTTTTCTTGCCATCTACATCTCTCTTAGTATCAACTTTTTAGTATACTATAACGTTAGACGCTATTTTAAATTGACAACACTGTTCAAACGCCACTTGTGTATTATACGGAATACATCGAGGAAGTAAAGCTAGGTCAAGTCATAAGACCATTTTATCATCGTTAACCATTTCCATAGATTGATATTGTTCCAATTTTATAATAAATAAGTTATGAATTAACATGCTCTTCAGGGTTACCTTAGCTGCTAATCACTTTAACCCTTTTTTTTCTCCATCTTCATACGATCCAATTCGCAAATATTATCTAGCTCTGTTTTTTCCCTATTATTCAAATAAGATTATTCGTATAGTCCAATTCGCGAATCCCTTATATATTTTTGCAAATGCCAATCAAACAATTTTGATTGTAGCATCCATGAAAACGTAGAGTTGAAACAAACTTGTGTAACAAGCCAGATTTCAAGAACCAGTGGGGAACCCCCGCTTGTACTGCTCGCTTTTTTGCAATGTGCACGTGGAAGGAACATGCATATTCTCGTGCAGTTGATATCAATAACAAAAAGCCAGTCTGGTTGTCTTATATAACCTTGACTATAGTTACAAAACATGTTTGCCCACTTTATAGGTAAAGGTTTGTCAGCTTTTTTGCAATGTGCACGTGAAACCACACTGTATATTCATGTAGGCGTGAATGTACCGTTCAAATCTTATACAACCTTGACTATAGTTTCAAAACGTGTTTGAACACTTTATAGGTTTGCCAGCCTTTTTTAAAATGTCCACGTGATACTGTAGTGCATATTTTGTGCAATTCCATGTATCTTTTCATGTATCTTTGGTACTGCGTAATAGGTTACATTTGCCAGCTTTTTTAAAATGCCCACGTGAAGCTGTAGTGTATACCATGTGAAGGAGTACTGACTCTCTTTGAAAAGGTGTAGAGCATCCATAGAAATGTTTTCCTAGGGCATCCATAGAAGTGTAAGGCCATGTGAGAGGATACGCACTCTCTTTTAAAAGGTGTAGAGCATTAAGCAAATAGTATGGTCCTATGGCGGTACGCCAATAGCATGGTCCTATTGCGGTCGTAGAATTCCATAGATACATTCTACTTTGACAACCGTGATGCACATAGTTGTATATTGATTATGTTCAGTATTTCCTTCAATATTCTCCGAAATGTTTAACTTAATACCCTTCACTATTCCCTAGGTATTGCAGACGGTCCGTTTTGACAACTTGGATGAATATTGTGTCTTTTGATTTTGTTTAACATCTCTTCCAGTGGCATAGTTATTATACTTTTTAACTAATTTGAACAAAATCGTTATTCCATAATTTTGACCAGTGTTAGTGCGATCTAAAGAGGACAAGCTCTTTACCCTTCAAACACTGTTCAACAACCCCAGGAAGTTTCAACTTAATGACTTCAACCGTTTCTGATATGTTGCTGAAGCGCCCTTTGGGCAATTAGGATCATTTTGATTTTGCTCAACATCCCTCTCACCATTTCCTGAATGTAGAGACAATTGGATGTTAAAGCAATTGCAAGCAGTCACAGTCACAGTTGCAAGTTTTCGGAATCAGAAGTAGTGGCAGTCGCATTTTCAGTCGCAGCAGTAGCAGTAGTAGTGGCCCCAAATGTTCCAGTGAATACCCCTACCCATTCCTTTCATATTGCAGATACGCCTTTTTTGATAACCTGAATGCATACGATTTCTTTTTATTTGGGTCAACATATCCCTCAACATACCCGAAAATTTCACCTCGACATCCTTAGCCTTTTCGGACAAACCCCGGGGATCAAAGATTCACCACTTTCCCAATGAAGCCTATCTAAACATGCCCATGCATATGTGCATGTAATAAATAGCCGAATTGCGTTCCTTGCCCCAGGGCTGTGGGGTACATGGCATCCCCGGAGGCATGGCTGTTTGAAATTGTGACTGTTTTGAATGAAATGTTTTATTAATATATCTATCAAAGCGGGGCATCTAAAAGAGTAAGAGGGGGACTGGCTACCTTACTTTCTTTTTCAACATTTCTCTTAACAGGCATTTAAAGTTTCAGCTTAATATAAACAACCGCTGCTTAGATATTGCTGCTGCGTCCTTTTTACAACCCTCTTGCATATGATACGTTTCTATTTCGCTTGACACTCCGTTCAAAATTTCCTTGACGTTTTACCTTAATTAATTAAAAACACATTTTCCACAAAATAAGTTTTTCAAAGAAAAGTAAAGAACTCCATTAAACAAAAAAATGAGCAAAACTAAAATCAAATAATCTACCAAGCGTGAAACTACCACAAATCAGTATCGATAAATAAATGAAATCGAAAACGAACAGAAATTACAATAAATAACCGAGTCACACTAAAAACGAGCAAAAATTAACATAAGTTGGGCGCAAAAACCCCTATGCCTTCCCAAGGCCAGAACAAAGTTTGTACATTATTGAAAAAAATATAAATGCTTTTACTTTTATAACTTTAATAAATCATATAATATTAACATTTTGATTACTAAATATCAGTATATGTATATTAAACTGACAATGCACATTCGTTTGTATTTTTTCATCTCAAAATGGCTATCTCAAAATTTTGATTGGATGTGTTTGGGGGAATGATGGGCGTGGGGGGGGGGGCTAGTTGCCCTCCAATCACTTTCGACTATTAAAAAGGGCACTAGCTACTCCAATTTTCAATCGAATGAGCCCTTTTTGAAGTTTCTACGACAACTCCTTTGATACGAATTGCCCGGGTATGGAGAAGAAGAAAAAAAGAAAAGAAAAAAATAATACATTGTGCCCACATCGTTCTTTACTTAGGCAGCGCTATCGCGCTGCCTATGAATAACCTTAACCTTTTTGGAGATCCAGAATCAAATATGGCCCTTTTTTCAGATAACCAACCTTATATATAAACAATGGGCAACTTATATAGCTTACAACACTTGCCTCGGAGAATGTGGGGGTTATTTCACTCCTCAGAGGCATAGTTATTTGACTTTTCGACTGTTTTGAACAAGATATCTTCCATAATTTTGATCAGATATGGAAGGAAGCTAAATAGGAATGGGAAGAGGGCTGGTTGCCCTTCAACCATTTTCAACATGCCCTCAGCATGCCCTTAACCTCCTCAACATGCCCTGATAGTTTAAACTTAACACCCTCAGTCGATCTCGAGACATAGCAGATAAGCTTTGATAAACTGAATGCACATAATATGTTTTATTTAGTTTAACTTAACCCTCGACATTCCCCGAAATACCCTTAGCTTTTTTGTACGCACCCATAATCACACATTCCTCCTTTTCCTAGTGATACATCTTGCATGTAACGATAGGCCAACTGTATAATTTACAATCTTGACTCTGGGTCCTATGGGGGTCATAGTATCTCCAGACATATGTACAGAGTCTTTTGATTATTTTGAAACGATAACTTTTTCAAAATTTTATCAGTATTAAGGGGAAGGAGCCCCAAAAAGGGTAAACGCGAGGGGCTCGCTGCCCCCCGTCCACTCTTAAACATACCCTGAAAGTTTGAACTTAATATCCTAGGCCGTTCCTTAAATATTACTTATACACCCTGTTGACAACCAGCATGCACACAGCGTGTTTTGATTATGTTCGTTAGCCCTCTCAAAAGCTGTGAGGCTTTTCTCATCCCTATAGGCATAGTGATTTGGCCTTTAGGCTACTTTTAACTGGATGACTATTTCAAAATTTTGATTGAATGTGTTTGGGGGGAGGGCAGCTAAAAAGAACCTGATGGGACTGGAAGCCCTCCAAGTACTTTTTGATATCTTCCTTAGCCTGTCCTGAAAAATTCGAACTAAATACCCTCAGCCATTCTCATGATATTGCAGATCCTTCTTTTGATAAACTGGATGCACATAGTGCTTCGTGAGGGAGCCTATCATACCCCTCAACATTCTCAAAATTTTCGTCTTAATACCCTTAGCCTTTTCCAATACGCTCAAAATAAAACATTTATCAGTTTTCTAATGGTAATCCCATCATATAACTATTGGGCGAATTACACAGTTTACAATTATACAAATTTTAGGTTACTCCCCGCTTGCTCCCCGCAGGATCCCTGGAGGCATAGCTATTAGACCCTTCTATTAGTTTGAACGAAATGATAATTTCAAATTTCAATCAGTGTTGAGCAGAACAAACATCTAAAAAGGAAAAGGAGTTGGGGGGGGGTGGTTGCCCTCCAACTTCTTTTCAATATCCCTTTGACATATCTTAAAAGTTTCACCGTAATAATTTTAGCCGTTCCTTAGATATTGCTGATATACCGTTTTGACAATCAGCAAGCCCATAGTGCGATTTGATTTTGTTCAGCATCCCCCTCAACATTTCCGTAAATTTTCATCTTAATACCCTAAGCTTTCTTAGAGACGCAGGGTCAAACACATTTTTATCCCCCAATAAAAACCCTTATATGCAAACAATGGTCAACATGTGTATTTTACGGTCCTTGCCATGGGGGTTATGCGGGTATTGTCAACCTAGGAAGCATGGTTATTTAAGCTTTATTCTAATAAAATGACTATCTTAAAATTTTGATCGGATGCATTTGTGGGAAAAGGACATTAAAGGGGGGCTGGTTGCCGTCCGATCAAGTTTGACTCTTAACAAAGGGAACTAGAAGAAGGAACTAGAAAAAGGTATATGAAATGCCTCTGAACAAAAAGATAATGATGCATTGAAGGCGTATGGCCCTTTACTAGAGGCAACGCTATAGCGTTGCCTCTGAAGAGGAGTGATAAGATTATCATACTTCCCCCCATTGTTATCCATGTTTTTCCGATCATTTCAAGCAATATTTTCACCCAACAATTGTACTAAAATCTCCTGACGAAATATTTTTCATCGGATTAAAAATACTAGAAAATCAGTGAAAAAAGTATACATGCTGCATCACGAGACGCAAAATAACGGATAAATAGATTATTAGGGCTGTATTTGGGACTATCAGGGGGTGGATGGCTAGCGTACATTATTAAAAAATGACCATGATATTTAGAAGTGCATAAAATAGCGTTTTTAGGTCTAGTTTTATATCTCCTTTAAACGGAACCACAACAAATTTACAACTAATTTTAAACTTTTGAGAGGTTGTCCGCTATGGTATTTAATAGATCGGGAAGAAACTAAATCAAACTCGCAACACTCTCGCAACACTTTGTTAGTGAAGCTAACTAAAAGCCATCGTTAAATTTCCTGCTGCCGTAGCACGATAAATCCCAGTCTTATTATGTACCAATCGAGATATAATGTTTGCGCTGTATATTTCATGAGAGCATACAAACATAAGAGGGTTGAATTTATTTTTGTCTGCTAGTTTTAGTATTAGCAAATAATTGATTGTTCAGATGTACACTTCAGATTTACGCCCTCCATAGTGAAAATTGTCATACTTTTCCCCATACCTTTCTAATCCTTTTCAACAAATTTACCTTTTTTTTAGTGCTTTTTTCACATTGAACTCCTCATCCCCATTAATACATCCATTTTCTGCTTTCGATTATTTCCCATTCATGCTTTTTTTCTAGAGCGCACCCCAATAAAGGTCCCCCACAAGGGAGTGTAAATCCCCCCCCCCCCCAAAGGAAAAAATCCACTGAAAGGACAAGTAAATTTATAATATATGGTAGTAATACTTCAAAAAACTCCCCGCAAGCTAATTATTTTGGAAAAAGTTGTGCGAGCGCTATTAGACCTCACGATAGCAAATAAGAATTTTATAGTCAGAAACATACCTGTCTAATTTTCGAGCTTTGCCCTATCAAAACTGAAAGGGAACAGATAGTAAATAGAAAAAACAGAATAAAACTTTTTCTTGTCACATATCTAGCCTTCACCACTCTTAGCCAATTCATTCCTTTCACATGTAAGGCTAGCTTTAGACTGATTTGGTTCCTCCCAATTTATTCGAAGAGAATTCAATTAGATAAGGAAATCTAACTTTCTGCACAAGTGTTTAAATGAGAATTTTGCGGTTTCAACTGTTAATTACGCTAAAGAACGAAGCGAGCAGAGAAGCAACTGCCTCATAGACGAAAGAGCTAAATCTAGATAATTATCCATACAGTGCTGGACAGTACTGACAAGACATATACAATGTGGATCCGTAAGCCACCGGACCCCGATAATGACTCAGATGTTGTGTTTACCTAAATCAACGAAAAAAATATTTTCCATAAAAAAAAGTTTTTCAAAAAGTTAAGAGCCGAATTAAAAACTAAGTTAAGCAGAAACATAGTCATATAATAAGTTGAACTTAAACAACAGAAATAAAACCAAACAGTAGATTGTAGAGATTATATTTTAGAGTAGGAAGTTCAATGAGCCCTCATATAGCTTTCAATAACCCGAATAATTTGATGCGATCATACCTACCAAAAAAAGAAAAAAAAAGAAAAATACATTTTTGCTAAAAAATTTGATGACCATTTTACAGAAAAATATATTATTTTCATTTGTTTAATGACAAATCTATGACAAATATATTTCTTATATTTCGTTATAACTTATAATCCTTGCTCTGAAGGTTGTGGGGGAGTGTCATCCTCAAAAATATGTTTTCGATCTGGAAATCAATTACGCTGAACAAAATGGTTATCTCAAAATATTTATTGGATGCGTTTAGAGGAATGATGGGTGTGGGAGGGGGGCTAGTTGCAATCCAATCACTTTCGACTATTAAAAAGAGCACTAGCCCTTTGAATTTCCAATCGAATGAGCTTGGGGGAGTGTCCTCCCCAAAACATATTTTCTATCTGGAAATCAGCTAGCCTACGCTAAACAAAATGGATATGTCAAAATTTTGATTGGGTGTGTTTGGGTGAATGATGGATGTATGGGGGGGGGGGCTGGTTGCCCTCCAATCACTTTCAACTATTAAAAAGGGCGCTAGTCCTTTGAATTTCCAATCAAATGAGCCACCTTTGAAGTTTCTATGACAACGCCTTCATAAAAACCTTATATACCCCAGGACATAACATAAAACCCTTGCCCTGAGGGTTGTTGGGGAGTGTCCTCCTCAAAAACATATTTTCTATCTGGAAATAAACTACGCTGAACAACTGTGCTGAGGGATCCTCAAAAAGATATTTTCTATCTGGAAATCAGCTACACTGACAAAATGACTATCCTCTAGTGTCCTCCTCTTTAGTTAGTCCCCGTTTCTTGTCTCGTTCACGAGTGTCCCCGTTCTTTACTTAGGCAGCGCGATCGTGCTGCCTATGATTTATGAAACAACTTTCTATATAAGCCTTACATGCCTCCAGGGCATACTTACAACCCTTGCACTGAGGGCTCTGAGGGGGTTATCATCCTAAAAGACCTAATTTTCAGAACGTTCAACTACGTTGAATAAAACGGATATCTCAAAATTTTGATTGGGTGTGTTTTTTAAAATGGTGGGAAAATGGTATCATCCTTAAAGACCTAATTTCCAGGACTTTCAAGTACGTTGAACAAAATGGATAACTCAAAAATTTTATGTTTGGGAAAATGGTGGGCGTGAGAGGGGCTTTAGTCGCTATGCAATCACTTTCAACTATTAAAAAAGGCACTAGCCCTTTCAATTTCCAATTGAATGCGCCATTTTGAAGTTTCTACGACAACGTTTTCAATAAGAACTTTATCTAACACCAGGGCATAACTTACAACCCTTGCCCTGAGGGCTGTGTGGGGAGGGGGTGTCATCCTTAAAGACCTAATTTCCAAAACTTTCAACTACGTTGAATAAAATGGCTATCTAAAAATTTTGATTGGATGTGTTTGGGGAAAAGGTGGGCGTGAGAGGGGGGTTGGTTGCCCTCAAATCACTTTCGACTATTAAAAAGGGCAATAGCCCTATGAATTTCCAATCGCATGAGCCTGTTTTAAAGTTTCTACGACAATGCCTTCTATAAAAACCTTATATGCCCTCAGGGCATAACTTAAAACCTTTGCCCTAAGGGTTGCGGGGGAGTGTCCTCCTCAAAAACATATTTTATATCTGGAAATCAACTAGCCTACGCTGAACAAAATGGTATTAAAAAAATATTTTCTATCTGGAAATCTACTAGCCTACGCTGAACAAAATGGCTATCTCAAAATTCTGATTGGATGTGTTTGGGGGAATGATAGGCGTGGGGGCTAATTGCCCTTCAACCACTTTCAACTATTAAAAATGGCACTAGCCCTTTGAATTCCCGATCGAATGAGCCTGTTTTGAAGTTTCTACGACAATGCCTTCCATAAAAACCTTATATGCCCCCAGGGCATAACTTAGAACCTTTGCCCTGAGTGTTGTTGGGGATTGTCCTCCTCAAAAACATATTTTCCATCTGGAAATCAGCTACGCTGAACAAAATGGCTATCTCAAAATTTTGATTAAATGTGTTTGGTTGAATGATGGGCGAGAGGGGGCTAGGTGCCCTCCAATCACTTTCGACTATTAAAAAAGGCACTAGCCCTTTGAATTTCCAATCAAATGAGCCCTTTTTCAAGTTTCTACGACACAGATTTCAATGAAAACCTTATATGCCCCCAGGGGCATATAACTTACAATCCTTGTATACAACTTATATATTTCGTTATATATTTCGTGTATTTCGTTATAACTTATAATCCTTGCCCTGAAGGTTGTGGGGGAGTATCCTCCTCAAAAATATGTTTTCGATCTGGAAATCAACAACGCTGAACAAAATTGCTATCTCAAAATTTTTATTGTATGTGTTTGAGGGAATGATGGGTGTGTGTGTGTGGGGGGGGGGGGGTGCCCTAGGTGCCCTCCAATCACTTTCGACTATGAAAAAGGGCATTAGCCCTTTGAAATTCCAATCGAATGAGCCTGTTTTGAAGTTTCCACGACAACGCTTTCTATAAAAACCTTATATGCCCCAGGGCATAATCACTTTCGACTATTCCAATCACTTTCGACTATTAAAAAGGGCACTAGTCCTTTAAATTTCCCATTGAATGAGCTTTTTTTGAAGTTTCTTCGACAATGCCTTTTTAAAAAACCTTATATGCCTCCAGGGCATAACTTAAAACCCTTGCCCTGAGGCCTGTGGGGGAGCGTCCTCCTCAAAAACATAATTTCTATCTGGAAATCAACTACGCTGAACGAAATGGCTATCTTTAAATTTTGATTGGATGTGTTTGGGGAAATGATGGGCGTGGGGGGGGGGCTATTTGCCCTTAAATCACTTTAGACTATTAAAAAGGGCACTAGCTCTTTGAATTTCCAATCGAATGAGCATTTTTTGAAGTTTCTATGACAACGCCTTCTATAAAAACCTTATATGCCCCCAGGGCATAACTTACAACCCTTGCCCTTAGGGCTGTGGGGGAGTGTCCTCCTCAAAACTTATTTTTTATCTGGAAATCAACTACGCTGAACAAAATGGCTATCTCAAAATTTTGATTGGAAGTGTTTTGGGGAATGATGGGCGTGGGGGGGGGGGGGCTAGGTGCCCTCCAATCACTTTCGACTATGAAAAAGGGCATTAGCCCTTTGAAATTCCAATCGAATGAGCCTGTTTTGAAGTTTATACGACAACGCTTTCTATAAAAACCTTATGTGCCCCCAGGGCACAACTTGAAACCCTTGCCCCGAGGGTTGTGGGGAAGTGTCCTCCTCAAAAATATATTTTCCATTTGGAAATCAGCTACGCTGACAAAATGACTATCCCCTAGTGTCCTCCTCTTTAATTAATCCCCGTTTCTTGTCTCGTTCTCGAGTGTTCCCGTTCTTTACTTAGTCAGAACAATCGCGGTGCCTATGATTTATGCAACAACTTTCTATATAAACCTTATATGCCCCCAGGGCTTAACTTAAAACCCTTGCACTGAGGGCTCTGAGGGGGCTATCATCCTAAAAGACCTAATTTCCAGAACTTTCAACTACGTTGAACAAAATAGATATCTCAAAATTTTAACTCGATGTGTTTGGGAAAATGGTGGACGTGAGAGAGACGTTAGTCGCTATCCAATCACTTTCAACTATTAAAAAAGGCACTAGCCCTTTCAATTTCCAATTGAATGAGCCCTTTTGAAGTTTCTATGATAACGTTTTCAATAAGAACTTTATATGCCCCCAGGGCATAACTTACAACCCTTGCCCTGAGGGCTGTGTGGGGAGGGGTTGTCATCCTTAAAGACCTAATTTCCAAAACTTTCAACTACGTTGAATAAAATGGCTATCTAAAATTTTTGATTGGATGTGTTTGGGGAAAAGGTGGGTGGGAGAGGG
>JAQQPU010005700.1:0-16110 GCA_029168905.1 Artemia sp. Kazakhstan ARC1039 | reverse complement strand
ATAAACCACGACAAAACACTATAATAATATCCTGCAGAAGAATAATAACATCAATATAACAACGATACTGCGATGCAGCTACTATAATAACGATACAACAGTACAAATATATTCTGATTCATACGTTTCAAACGAAAGAATTTCCAAAATAAACTTTGAAACATTAACAGAATTAACACTGGCAAGATAAACCACGGTACAATACTACAAAAATATCCTTTCATACATTTCAAAAAAAAAAATCAAAAATGCACTTTAAAACATCAGCAGAGGTGATCTTGTCACACGTTTCGAACGAAATATGCACTTTGAAACATCAACAGAGGTGACGCGGGCAAGATAAACCACGACACAACACTACAAAAACTATGCTTCGTCATACGTTTCAAACAAAAAAATTACAAAATGCACTTTGAAACATCAACAGAGGTGATCTTGTCAGATAAAACATGACACAACACTACAAAAAATCCTAAAGTCATACGTTTCAAAAGAAAAATTCCAAAATGCACTTTGAAACATCAACAGAAATAACACAGACAAGATAAACCATGACACAAAACTATAAAAATACCCTAAGGCAAACGTTTCAAATGAATAAATTCAAAGAGCAACTTGAAACATCAACAGAGGTAACGCTGACAAGATAAACCACGACAAAAAACTAAAAAGTATCCTAATTCATACGTTTTAAACGAAAAAATCCAAAATGCATTTCAAGACATCAATAGAATTAACGCTGAAAAGATAAACCACGACACAACACTACAAAAAATTATAAGTCATACGTTTCAAAAGGCAAAAATCTAAATGCAATTTTTAAACATAAATAGGGGTAACACTAACAAGATAAACCACGACACAACTCTATAAGAATATCCTAAGTCACATATTTCAAATGAAGAAATTACAATACGCGCTTTGAAACACCAACAGAAGTAACAAAGACAAAACCACGATAAAAAACTAGAATAATATCCTGTCATACTTTCCAACTAAAAAATTCCAACATGCACTTTGAAACATTAAGAGAGATAACAATGACAAGGTAAACCACAATACAAAGCAACAAAAGTAAGGTAAGTCATACGTTTCAAACGAAAAAAACTCTAAAATGCGGTTTAAATAATCAACTGAATTACCACTGACAAGATAAACCAAGACTCAACACTATAAAAATATCCTAAGTCATACTTTTCAAATGAAGAAATTCCCAAAGAAAGAAAGTTTCAAATGAAAAAATTACAAATGCACTTTCAAACATCAACAGAGTTAATGCTGACAAGATAAACCACGACACAACACTAAAAAATATCCTAAGTCATACGTTTCAAATGAAAAAATTCCAAAATGCGCTTTGAAACATAAATAGCGGTAACACCGACAAGAAAAACCCACAACACTAGAATAATATCCTGTCATGCTTTCAAAATAAAAAACTTCAATATGCACTTTGAAACATCAACAGAGGTAACACGGATAAGGAAAACCACGACGAAATACTTAAAAAAATATCTTAAGTCATATGTCTAGACAAGATAAACTACGACTCAACACTATAAAAATATCCTAACTCGTACTTTTTAAATGAAGGACTTCCAATATGCACTTTGAAACATCAACAGAGGTAACACTAACAAGACAAACCACGATACAACACTAGAACAATAACCTGTCATACTTTCCAAATAAAAAACTCCAATATGCACTTTGAAATATAAACAGAGATAACACTGAAATGGTAAACCACGAAACAACACTACAAAAATATGCTAAGTCATACCTTTCAAAACAAAAAATTACAAAATGTGCTTTGAAGCATTAAGAGAAGTAACAGTGACAAGGTAAACCATGACACAACACTACAAAAATATCAGTATAACAGCGACACAGCAATACAGCAACGACTAATAACGAAACAGTACTACAAATATATCCTATGTCATATGTTTAAAACGAAAAAAAATTCAAGAATGCACTTTGAAATATCAACAAGGGAAACACTGACAAGAAAAACACTAAACACCACCCCAAAAATATTCTAAATACTACTTTTCAAATGCGAACAATTCAAAAATGCACTTTAAAACATCAGCAGAGGCAATGCTGACAAGATGAACAATGACACAACACTAAAAAACATCCTAAGTCATATGCTTCAAACAAAAAGTTCCAAAATAAACTTAAAACATCAACAGAAGTAACTCTGACATGATAAACCACGACGTAACACTATACGAATATAACAAGTCATACATTTCAAGTGAAGAAAATTCTAATATGCACTTTGAAACACCAACAGAGGTAACAAAGACAAATTCACGATACTACACTAGAATAATATCCTGTCATACTTTCCAACTAAAAATTCCAATATGCACTTTGAAACATTAACAGAGAAAACACTGACAAGGTAAGCCCCGACACAAAGCAACAAAATATGGTAAGTCATACGTTTCAAACGAAAAATTCTAAAATGCGGATTGAATCATCAACAGAATTAACACTGACAAGATAAACCAATGCTCAACACTATAAAATATCCTAAGTCATACTTTTTAAATGAAAAAATTACAAAATGCACTTTGAAACATCAACAGCGGTAACATTGACAAGATAAACCATAACACAAAACTACAAAAAATCGTAAGTCATACGTTGAACAAATACGTTTTGAATAAATTCAAAATGCACTTTGAAACATCAACAGAGGTAACGCTGTCAAGATAAACCACAAAAAACACTAAAACAATATCCTAAGTTATACGTTTCAAACAGAAAAAAAAAATCAAAAATGCATTTTATAACATCAATAGAAGTAAGGCTGTCAAGATAAACCACGACACAACACTACAAAAAATACTAAGTCGTACGTTTCAAAATGCAAAATTCTAAATGCACTTTGAAACATAAATATCGGTAACACTGACAAGATAAACAACGACACAACGCTTTAAAAATATCCTAAGTCATATATTTCAAATGAAGAAATTCCAATATGCGCTTTGAAACACCAACAGAAGTAAAAAAGACAAAACCACGATAAAACACTAGAATAATATCCTGTCATACTTTCCAACTAAAATATTCCAATATGCACTTTGAAACATTAACAGAGATAACACTGACAAGGTAAACCACGATACAAAGCAACAAAAGTAAGGTAATTACACGATTCAAACGAAAAAAAATTCTAAAATGTGGTTTGAATCATTAACTGAGTTAACACTGACAAGATAAGTCAAGACTCAACACTATAAAAATATCCTAATTAATACTTTTCAAATGAAGAAATTCCCAAAGAAAGAAAGTTTCAAATGACAAAATTACAAATGCACTTTGAAACATCAACAGAGGTAATGCTGACAAGATAAACCACGACACAGCACTAAAAAATATCCTAAGTCATACGTTTCAAATGAAAAAATTCTAAAATGCACTTTGAAACATAAATAGCGGTAACACCCACAAGAAAAACCCACAACACTAGAATAATATCCTGTCATACTTTCAAAATAAAAACTCCAATATGCACTTTAAAACATCAACAGAGGTAACACTGATAAGGTAAACCACGACGAAATACTACAAAAATATCTTAAGTCATACGTCTAGACAAGATAAACCACGACTCAACACTATAAAAATATCCTAATTCATACTTTTCAAATGAAGAAATTCCAATATGCACTTTGAAACATCAACAGAGGTAACACTAACAAGACAAACCACGATACAACACTAGAATAATAACCCGTCATACTGTCCAAATAAAATATTTCAATATGCACTATGAAACATTAACAGAGATAACACTGACATGGTAAACCACGACACAAAGCAACAAAAATATGGTAAGTCATACGTTTCAAACGAAAAAATTCTAAAATGCGGTTTGAATCATCAAAAGAATTAACACTGACAAGAAAACCAATGCTCAACACTATAAAATATCCTAAGTCATACTTTTCAAATAAAAAATTACAAAATGCACTTTGAAACATCAACAGCGGTAACATTGACAGGATAAACCATAACACAAAACTACAAAAAATCCTAAGTCTTACGTTCAACAAATACGTTTTGAATAAATTCAAAATGCACTTTGAAACATCAACAGAGGTAACGCTGACAAGATAAACCACGAAAAATACTAAAAAATATCCTAAGTCATACGTTTCAAATTAAATAATTCCAATATGCACTTTGAAGCATCAACAGAGGTAACACTGGAAAGACAAACCACGATACAAAACTACAATAATATCCTTTCATACTTTCCAAATAAAAAAATTTCAATATGCACTTTGAAGCATTAACAGAGATAACACTGACAAGGCAAACCACGATACAACAATATAAAAATATGCTAAGTCATACGTTTCAAACGGAAAAATTCATAAATGGAGTTTGAAACATCAACAGAAGTAATACTGAAAAGATAAATCAAGACACACCACTACAAAAAATCCTTCGTCTTACCTTTCAAACGAAAAAATTACAAAATGTACTTTGAAACCTCCACAGCGGTGAACTTGTCAGATAAACCACGACACAACACTAAAAAATCCTAAGTCATATGTTTCAAAAGAAAAATCCCAAAACGCACTTTGAAACATCAAAAGTGGTAGCACTGACAAGATAAACCATGACTAAACACTAAATAATCCCAACTCATACGTTTCAAATGAATTAATTCATAATGCACTTTGAAACATCAACAGAGGTAAGGCTGACAAGATAAACCACGACAAAACACTAAAATATATTCTAAGTCTTACGTTTTAAACAAAAAATCCAAAATACACTTAAAAGATCAACAGAAGTAGTGCTGAGAAGATAAACCACGACACAACACTACAAAAATCCTAAGTTATACGTTTCAAAAGGCAGAATTGTAAATGCACTTTGAAACATAAATAGCGGTAACGCTGACAAGATAAACCACGACACAAAACTATAGAAATATCCTAAGACATACGTTTCAAATGAAGAAATTCCAATATGCACTTTGAAACATCAACAGAGGTAACACTGACAAGACAAACCACGATACAACACTAGAATAATATCCTGTCATGCTTTCCAAACAAAAAATTTCAATATGCATTTTGAAATATTAACAGAGATAACACTGACAAGGTAAACCACGACACATCACTACAAAAATATGCTAATTTATACGTTTCAAGCGAAACAAATTGCAATATGCGCTTTGAAGCATCAACAGAGGTAACACTGACAAGATAAAACAACAACAAAAAAAACACTTCAAATATATCCTAGGCCATACGTTTCAAACAAAAATTCCAAAATGCATTTTGAAACATCAACGTCGGTAACACTGACAAGATAAATCACAATACAACATTACGAAAAATCCTGTCATTTGTTTCAAAAGAAAAATTTCTAACATGCACTTTGTAGCCAAACATCAGTAGCGGTAACACTAACGATAGCGGCGACAAGATAAACCACAACGAAACACTATAAAAATATCTCAAGGCATACGTTTCAAATGAGGAAATTCCAATATGCACTTTGAAACATCAACAGAGGTAATACTGACAAGATAAAACCATGACACAACACTGCAGATTTATCCTAAGTCATACGTTTCAAACGAAAAAAATACCAAAATGCACTTTGAAACATCAACAGTGTGAGTGTGAGCGAGTGAAATAGTTTGAGTCAGTAATAGAGTGTGAGTGTGTGTGTGAAATCCCATGTGAGTGTGAAAGTTCAGACGACCACTCTTTCCATAAGAACGTTATATATCATCAGAGGATAACCTAAGTAGTGGAGGCATTATTACTACTTCGACAACATGCCATGTTACGTCACGACATCCCAAGCAGATTTCCATAGGTTTCCACGTCATGTCCTGATACGTCACGACCCCTAGCAGATTTACATAGGATACATACGACATTCCCTGTTACGTCATGACATCCCTAGCATATTCTCATAGGTGTCCACGAGACATGGCCTGTTATGTCAAACGACACACCCTTGTTGTCAAGCATCAGTATTAGAGGTAACACAGCTGGCAAGATTCTCATGATACCCAGGTGTTATTAGTTTTTCTAAACGATGCATGTGTTTTGTAATACGGATGACACAATTGTTTGTGACATGTTATATCATAAGGAATTTTAACCTACGTAATTGGAGTTGAGAATAATGCTATCTTACGTAGATTTATCGGAAATAAGTTAATGACGGTGCGCACATGGATGTTGTTTAATGATATCGCACAAGTTGGGTAATGACGGCACACACATCGGTCTTATGTAATGACGGAGCACACGTGGATCTTATGTTATGACGCTGAAGCCGTGGGTATTACGTAATGGCAGCGTGCATCTTACGTAATGACACACACACATCACTGTCACATACTACTATTTGAGATTTTATTTTTTGTCGAGATGCTCAGGGCGTTTCTTTTTCTTTTTTTCAAAGCGTTTTCTTTCTAGGATTTTTTCTTTAGTTTTGTGTCCTCCATAGGACTCCAAAGACGACTTTCTATTCAATTGAACAACGCCTCAGACGCCAGGTCCAATAGGCTATTTTCGATATTTTGTTCTAGCTAATATATTCTAGAAATAGCCTATTGCACGCAAGGAGAGTTCCCATTTTCACACTCTGTTTCAAGTGCATCCCTATTTTCGACATAACACCTTTAAATTAGGTGTTGTTTTCTTAGACCACACTGCCATTCTAAGACGAACAAATAAACTTTTAAATGGGGATAAATCCATTTATTTAGACAGTGAAAAAACAGGTGCAAAAGTCCAGGTATTTTGGTCACATATACAGCGACCGTCTTCAGTAGAAATACAGTATTTCTACTGAAGACGGTCGCTGTATATGTGACCGAAATATCTAGACTTTTGTACCTGTTTTTTCACTGTCTAAATAAATAGATTTATCCCCATTTGAAAGTTTATTTGTAAGTGCATCCCTGTTTCAAGCACATGCCCTGTTGCTTTGACCAGCTATTACGACAATGTTTATCTATGTAATATGGATGACGCAATCTGATTCTCAGAAGACACATGGATTCTGGAAGCCTCATGGCAAGATTCCTGTGACGCCATGGGAGACACATCCATCTTTCCATGACCAGGTGTTACTTCAATTTTTATATTTTGGCAAGACACATCCACGCATTTTAAAGGGACCCATGGTTATGGTTCTAGATTTTTCATTGAGAAAATTATTGGGATATTGAAGATTCGTCCTAAACAAGCAATCTAAAAAACAAAAAGGGCTTTGTACTAATAATTAAAAAAACAATTTATAGCATTATTAAAATACAGAAAAGCAGTTAAAATATGACCATTTTATTTATTTACTTATATGAAAAAAATATCACATTTTGCCACCTAACCTAATCTGTGATGGTGTTTTACCTGAAAAGGTTTAACTTTTAAAAATGCTGTGTATAAATTAAAAATTGAATTCCCGTTCAATACGGTGTTTTATTATTCACCTACGCTTTCACCGTTATATGGATAGGGTCGTAAAATTTTATTTGAGTTTTTTTTAAGGTTCGAATTTTTTATAGTATCCTTGGATTTTTATTAGTAATTTTTATTTTATTATCGTACACTGATGACGGTCAAGCAGAGGTCTATACCAAAATATTTGCATTTTAGTCTACATTTTTCACTGGTTTGTTAATCCTCGTTTTTTTCTTTTTTACTAATTTTTCTTTTTATAAGGTTTTGATGGTGTGGGGGTGTTTGGGAGGCACCATGATAGGGTCGGCTTGCTAAAACTTGAATCATCGGATTGAATGTGTAATTTTTAACAAGAAATGTTGGAAAATTTCTTAGGAATGGTGATGTGATGTCAGAGGTTGCCGCAGAGCAGTAATAGTGTGGCGCTTTCATGCTCTAGCAATGAAAGGCCGAGTTCCCGCTGTTAAAAAAACTGTTTTTAATTTAGATTCACAAGCTTACTTTCGGGAGGAAAAGAATGAAAAATAATCTAAGGGTGATGAGTGGGGGGGACAAGTGGATGACGGAGGGGAAGATGTGTAAGGCTCTGATGGTGTGGGGGTGTTTTGCGGAGCTTCATGGTAGGGTAGGTTGGCGAAATTTGAATACCGGGACTGAATGTGTGTTTTTAACAAGAAATTACTGAAAAATGTCTTAGGAATGATTCCTCAGAGGGTGCCTCAGAGCATTGATAGTGTGGCACTGTTGCATGAATTGCATGGAATAACATGTTCTACAGCTTAAAAGTTATGGTAGAGGCGTTAAAGAATTTATTCCGTGGAGGGGGACTGAAAATCTAACATGCACTCTAAGAAACGCTGTATTCTTCAAAGCCCTCAAAATAATAAAATAGAGCCTTAAAATTTAGCTATAATATCAACCCTCCCTCCCTACAACTGCCTGCGAGGACCCATACCTTTCTTCTATTAACGCATGAATTCGTTTTTTCAATTTGTGATGTTTTAACTGCTTTTTCTGTGTTTTAATAATGTTGTAAATTTGAATTTATTATAAAATTAGTTTGTAAAAAGCCCTGTGTCTTTTTTAGATTGCTTGGTTAGGACAAATATTCAATATCCCAATAATATACTCAATAAAATATCTAGAACCGTAACTCCGGCTTCCTTTAAAATGCGTGGATATATCTTTCTAAAATGTAAACATTGAAGTAACACCTGGTCATGGAAATATGGGTGTGTCTCCCATGGCGTCACGGGAATCTTGCCATGAGGTACCCAGAATCCATATTTCTTCTGGAAATCCGATCGCGTCATCCATATTCGATAGATACACATTGTCGTAACAGCTGGTCAAAGAAACAGGGCGTGCGCTTGAAACAGGGATGCGCCTGAAATAGAGTGTGAAAATGGGAACTCTCCTTGCGTGAAATAGGCTATTTCTAGAATATATTAGCCAGAAAAAATATCGGAAATAGCCTTTTGGACCTGCCGTCTGGGGCGTTGTTCTATTGGATGGAAAGTGATGTTTGGACTCCTATCGAGGACAAACAACTAAAGTAAAAAAGTCTTCAAAGAAAATACTTTGAAAGAAAGAAAAAAGAAACACCCCTAGCATCTCGACAGAAAATAAAATCTCAAAAAGTATTATGTGACATTGATGTGTATGGTGGCATTACGTAAGATGCGCGCTGCCATAACGTAAAAGCCACATGTGCACCGTCATTACATAAGACCCACTTGTGCGCCGTCATTACACAAGACCGACTTATGTCCTGTCATTATGCAACATGTGCGCTGTCATTAAACAGCACCAATGCTTGAACCGTCATTAAGTTATTTTCGATAGATCCATTTACGATCGCATTATCCTCAGCTCCAATTACGTAGGTTAAAATTCCTTATGATATAACATGTCACAAACGATTGCGTGATCCCTATTACTAAACACCTGCATCGTTTAGAAAAATTAGTAACACCTGGGTGTCATGAGAATCTTCTATATTACATTCATCCATATTACAACTGACCATTAAAACAGGGGTGTGTCGTGTAACGTAACAGGGCATGCTTGTGAAACCTATGGAAATCTGCTAGGGATGTCGTGACGTATCAGGACGTGTCGTGGAAACCTATGGGAATCTGCTAGGGATATCGTGAAGTAACAGGGCATGTAGTAGTAGTAATTATGCCCCCACTACTTAAGCTATCCCCTGGGGGTATATAGCGTTCTTACGGAAGGAGTGGTCGTGTGAACTTTCAAACAAACATGGGATTTCAAACACACTCACAGTAACACTCTATTACTAACTCACACTAATTCACTCGCTCACGCTCACACTCGCAGTCACTCTCACGCATCCGCACTCAATCGCTCACACTGGTACTGACTCACACCCAGGTGGAAGAAATGGAAGTAATAAACTTCGAAGGGGGCTCACTCGATTGAAAATTAGAAGTTCTAGTGTCCTTTTAAAAATCAAACTGATCAGAGGGCAACTAGCCCCCACCCTCCTCGCGCCTATTTTCCTCAAATACATCCGATCAAAATTTTGAGATAGCTATTTTCTTGAAAATGGTCCAAGATCAGATGACGAAACTCTGGGGTTGACACACAACAATCAAAAAATAGTAGTTTAAAATAGTTCAAAATAGCCCAGAAGTTGAACACCTATAACTAGGTAGTTGACAAATCCCCCAAGCCACCAGGACAAGGGCTGTTACTTACATAAGTTGCCCATTTTTAATTTATAATATGTTTGTGCAAGGGATGGTAGTATTAGCTTTTGAGGGAGGCTCATTAGATTGGAGATTGAAAGTTCCAGTTCCTTTGCTGGGAATCCAAATTGATTTATCTCCCACCCAGCCCTACCCCACCCCACCTCATTTTCTCACAATGTATGTGGTCAAAATTTCAAGATAGGCATTTTATTCAAAATAGTCCAAAGGCCACATAACTATGCTTTAGAGGTTGATACCCACAGCCCCCTTGTAAGGGCTGTAAGCTATACAAGTTGTTTATTGTTACTTTATGGTGATAAGAAACGAACAGAAACTAATATAAAAACTCTTCGAAAAAGACATTTTTCAAAGAAAATATTAACCTAAGACCAGTAGAAATAAATTCATACGATAATTCAACCTCAAAACGACCAGAAAGAATCACAGTAAACGAATATACAAAATGTACTAAGATTAATGAATGAATAAATCTTAGAAAGAGTAAAACTTAAATCGAATATGCAAATCCAGCTTAAAAGAACAAAAATGACTACAAACAAGAGTTTGGCTACCGCCCCCTTCCCTATCTACAAAATTGTTTTAAGTTTTAATGTCGCTCCTTACTTTCACTTAAAAAACTTGTTTTTTTTTATTTAATGTCTGAACGTTTTTGAATTAATACAGGTTTTAATTTTGGCTCACCGTACATGAATAATTAAAACGAAATTTGTATTTTAATTTTACTTTTTTGGTTAAATGGCTTTCTCGTTTAATTTTATTTACCAACGGTTTTATTAGTAATAAATGTACGTAACTTACGAATTAACTTACGTAACAAACTTCTATGTTCCTAAATTTGTAATACGTATATTAGTGGGTTCGCCCACTTGTCAATACCTCGGTCTTTACTCTAAAGCTCAAATTTTGCACCAATTCTTTAAAAATGACCCCTTAATCACAAAGGCCGTTAATTAGAATAAATAGCTCTTATGAAAGTACTAAAAAAAACTTTAGTGTAAAGAGCGAGGTATTGACTAGGGGTTGAACCCGATCATATACGGAATAATTTCCGTTTGTTTTAAGTTTTGATATTGCTCCTTTCTTTCAGTTGAAAAACTTTTTTTTTTAAACTTAATTTCTGATCTTTTTTTCAAATAATGCTGGGAAATCAGGCGCCCCCTTCATAGCAATGTCCCTTCCCCCATGAAAACTTCCTTCATGTAAAGATCCCCCCACTTAACCCCCCAACTCACTCCTCCCCAAATACCAGCAAAAATCCCCCCCCGAAAACGTCTGTATATTTCCCAATAACCAATTCTATATGCAAACATTGGGTTACTTTGGGAAAAAATGAGCGTGGGAGGGGGCCTAGTTGCCCTCCATTTTTTGGTCATTTAAAGAGGGCACTTTTATTTTCCGTTCGAATAAGCCCTCCCGCGATATTCTAGGACCACTTGGTCGATACGATCACCCATGGGGGAAAAAAACAAACAAATAAACACGCATCCGTGATCTTTCTTCTGGCAAAAAATACAAAATTCCACCTTTTCTTAGATAGAAGCTTGAAACCTCTACAGTAGGGTTCTCTGATTCACTGAATCTGACACTGTGATCATCATTAAGGTTTTATAACTTTTAGGGGGGGTTTCCCCCTTTTTTCGAAAATCCGACAAACTTTTGATGGGTAGGACCAAACTTGATGAAACTTATATATTTGAAATCAGCATAAAAATTTGATTCTTTTGATGTATCTATTGCTATCAAAATTCCGTGTTTTAGAGTTTCAGTTACTATTGAGCCGGGTCTGTCCTTACTTACTTTTCGTTACCATGAACTGTTTGACTGTGTTTCGTGGAAATGACAGACAAAATTAATGTCAATATTTGAAATGCAATAATATTAATTGCTTACTTAAAGCTCATCAGTTCAAGATTTTATTTCACTGTAATTTTTCTTTTTATTTTCAATCTCAAACTAATTTTCCAACTAAAGAAATTATTGTAATATATTTCGTTTTGATTAAAGCGACAACGACGCAGTATGCCTTAGGCTTTTACAATTAGGGAGGGGGTCATTAGCCAAACTCTTGTTTGTTGGGATTTTTGTTCGTCTTAAGCTTGATTTTCAAATTCAATTATATTCTTCTCGTTTTAAGATTTATTTACAAAATTTTATTAGTACCTGCTGTATGTTTTTTTGCTATGGTTCTTAATATAATTTCTGTTCGTTTTGGGTTTCATTTATTTTTTAATAGTAATCTGGTGATTCTGAGTTTGAATTATTATTGTAATTTATTTCTGCTGAGTTTAGGTTTAATATGGCCTTTACTTTTCTTTGTAAAAACTTTTTTTCGGAAAGTTTTTTTTTAATTAGAATTAAATCAACAGGGATTTTCTTAAACATATGGCATAAT
Source organism: Artemia sp. Kazakhstan ARC1039 (assembly GCA_029168905.1). Lineage (NCBI taxonomy): Eukaryota > Metazoa > Arthropoda > Branchiopoda > Anostraca > Artemiidae > Artemia > Artemia sp. Kazakhstan ARC1039. The sequence goes on along the minus strand of JAQQPU010005700.1, from coordinate 3,511 downwards.
GATTACATTCAATTTCCAGCTTTCAGCTAGGGCAAGAAGGCATCAAAGATGGCTGGTAATTGCAATATGTATATTGCCAAATTGCCTTTCAAAATAGCTTACACGAAAAAAGTTTAATTATGAAACATACTGAAACGTCAAGAAGTTGCCCCCCTTTCTGCCACCTGGTGTTTATCTTGGAGTGTCAAGTGGGCCGCACAGTTTCACCACGCGTGACCCAGTCTCTGCAATGATTGGCACATTTCCGCCACGCTTGGCACACTTTTGCCATGCATGGCCCACACCAACCAGTGTATGGAATTTCTGCAAGTTGATGACCTTTTGGTTTTCATTAATTCACAAGTTCAGCTGTTGGGTAAATAGCAGGGCGTTAAGAAGAAGTTCCGGCCCTCCAATATTTTCAATTATAGTTGTTGGTTTTGGCTTTTACTTACATGTTTACTTTTATGTAAAAACAAACATTTTTTGTACTTAATAAAACCAATAAATTATTCGTCACATGTAATTTAATTGACACAATCCAGTAAAAACCGTTAACTATGCAAGAAAAAGAGAATCCGGTGGAACTTGATATCTACATCTCCACGCAGCAAACAAGTTGTCTCTTTCGCAATGTACTATGAATGAAAGGCCAACGACCTGAAAGGTCAATTACAGTTGTTAAAAAAAAAACAGTTTACGACATTTGCTTGAGATTTAGTAGACAGCTACCTACAGTAAAAAAAAAAAAAAAGTCAAGAAATCGTTGTTGTCAGGCTTTGTCGTCGGATCTGAGATTTTCACACATATTAAATAATACAGTTGGATAATTATATAGAATTATAATTCCTTAGTCGTTTGCTAGGTTGCTCTAAGAGGGAGTTTTTTTTGGGGGGGGAATTCTAAATCATATTTTGATCCTCTAGATCTACTTTGCCCTGCTAACCTTCCTTCTAGCTTCGTAAACAAGCTTGGGCAATTATTTTGGGTAACGGTCACGGAGAAATAAATGTAAAAATGCAAACTGAACCCTTAGGCGTAATAAGAACGAAATTTTAAACTTTAATCTTGAAGCCCAGGCACCAGTATCCAGCCCATCCCAGGCACCAGGCATCATTGAATGTTAGACACCAGTAGGATGCAAAATTTCCTTGTTCAGGGATTTCTCCTCTATCACAGAGGGGGAATTGTAAGCACGAATAACTCATTATCTTTGCCTTCAATGGCGAAAGGGTTACTTGCGTCTACTGGTCTCACTTTAATTTGTGATTTAGTTTCTAGGTTGCAGTTTCCATATATTCAAGTTTTGCTCCCGTATATTGCGGAACTTTATATCAAACATTCTTTTTCTTAACATTATTAAAAAAAAACCTGATCCAAAAAACAAGGTTTTCAAACAAAAGTTAAGAGCTCCATTAAGCAAAAAATTACCAAAAATAAATTCAAATAATCTCCAAAGCGTAAAACTACCAAAAATCACAATAAATAAATAAATTATTTCAAAACAAGCAGAAATTACAGTAATTAAGAGTCAAACTCAAAACGAGCAAAAATTAACATTAGTAGGGCGGACAACCCACATACCTTCTCATGACCAGAACATAATTTGCTCTTTACTAAAAAAATATATCTTAAATGTTTTCAATATTTTTTACTTTGATAAATAAAAAATATCAAAACTTTTGGGAATAAATATCAGTATATGCATATTAAACTGAAAATACACGGTCATTTTTTTCAGTTAAATGCAGATTATTTTCTGGTCTTGAGAAAGCAGGGGGGTTGCCAGCCCTATTCATTTTAAGTTTTGCTCGTTTTGAGTTTGACTCGTTTTTTTTTTGTAATTTCTGTTCGGTTTGGGTCTCATTTATTTGTTGGTTGTTACTTGTGGTAGTTTTACGCTTGGAAGATTATTTGACTTTATTTCTGATCATTTATCGCTTAAAGGAACTGTAATTTTCCTTGAAAGACTTGTCTTATGGAAAAGGATCTTTAAATTAATTTCTGTTCGTTGTTTTTATAAACATATTCTTTTTCATGGAAAAAGTATTTATATCTTTTCTTTTTCAAACAGTTCGTGGTATCGAACTGTAAGTAAGGAGCGATCCGGCTCAATGCTAACCGAAACTCTAGAAAACGGGATTTTGATACCAACGTGGGAGGTACCAACGTTATGTGGGAGGATCTTTCCACGAAGGAAGTTTCATGGGGGAAGGGACTTTGCTATGAAGGGGGGCCGGATTTCCCAGCATTCTTAAAAAAAGACGAGAAATTAATATAAAAAAAAGTTTTTCAACTGAAAGTAAGGAGCAACATCACAACTTAAAACGAACAGAAAATATTACATATATGATTGTGTTCACCCCATAGTCAATACCTCGCTCAGTAGAGATGCCTCAGGAGGTCCAGGGGGGAGTCCATATATGGGCATAGAACCACGTGGTTTATGGACTTTGTCAGTGAGAATTTGAAAAACAGGAATTTTGTCACATTTATGGATGGTTTTATGGACTTTGTCAGTGAGAATGAAAAAACAGAAAGTTTGTCACATTTATGTCTGTTTTCATGGATGGTTATGTGTGTTGATTATTTGATGGTTTTATGGATTTTGTCAGTGAGAATGGAAAAACAGGAACTTTGACACTTCCTTCTTGTTGTTGTTCAAGCCAGATGTTACGAGTTTCCGGGAAACAGTATTTGTTATTGTTGTTTCCAAGCCAAATGTTACGAGTTCCCGGGAAACAGTTAATTAATGTTTGACAGATGACGTCAAGTTAATTAATGTCTTTGCATTTCCAAAGAGAATTGTCTAGGAGAAACAGTTAGATCACACATGATGTCATGATTGATTGATTGACACGAAAGGGGAATTAATTTGTTGTTCTAAAGAGAATTGATTCACGAAAGGGAAATTAATTTGTTGTTTCTAACAAGAGAATCGTTTCCGAGCAGACGTTTTGATCTTAGCGCTTGAAAAGGTTTCCAAATAATTTGAAATAAGCCAGCGCAGGGATGCCAAACAAATGGAACATGCTGAAATTCCGTTTAGGGATAATTTTGGCGAAACCGTTTTAGCTATTTTATGGAATTATTTCGGCGAAACAGCTAGAGACATTATAAAATATGATTTTAGAAGAGATTTTGGAAGAGAATTTGAGTGTGGTCGTTATAATACACAAGTTTCAATTGAACAGTGTTGTGAGGTCCTCAACCCCAACCCCAAAGGTTCCGATCCCCCTACCACAACCCCGAAGGAAGCCAGCGGTCCTCAAAGGTTCTCTGGGCTTCCAAAGGACCCCCCCCGGACCCCCAAAGACCCTCACCCAGTCCCCAAAGGTCCCCAGGCACCCAAAGGGTCCCAGACCCTAAAAAGGCCATACCCGAGCCCCAAAGGTCCTCCCCGGTCCCCAAAGGTCCACCAGACCCCCAAAAGCCCTCCCCGGTCCCCAAAGGTCCACCAGAACCCCAAAAGCCCTCCCCCGGTCCCCAAAGGCCCTCCCCCGGTCCCCAAAGGCCCTCCCCGGGCTCCCAG